>APFE031449406.1:0-25561 GCA_000404065.3 Pinus taeda | reverse complement strand
TGTATACGCGCTTTCACCTCATACAACCCGCGTACAGATCTAAAGATAATTACTTGTACCTTTGCTGTTATATCAACCCAATCCAAGCAGCACAAACCGATAACCAGCAATACTAGATCTTCACACTTCGTCAGACATTCATTCCTTGCTCACCCTTGCACTCCTTCCTGGCCTAATGATCTTCTCATTATATAGGTTAGGCTTCTCTCAATACCATGGTCCAAAACCATGTAGAAACAATACCATGAACCCAATACATGGGGTCGTCATTTTGGACCAAATACCACGGAAGAAGAAGCCTCGTACAAATGGCACCATCTTTGTCATTGTCACTAGTCTTTCCTTGCAATTGAAGAACGGCCTCAAGCGTAGGTGAAACACCATCATTAGCCAGCTCTGTTGAGGAAACTACAATTACACGTTCATCTGAATCTGATTGTGCGTCTTCAACCTTAATACTTGCTCCTGTATCTTTCCTCATGCTTTTGATGATATTGCCGCCCTTACCAATCACACCTCCAATTTTATCATTTGGGCATACTATTCGAATACGAAACTCCTCCCCTCTTTTCTCAAAAGCAGAATTCCCAGATTTTGGAGCGATGGCCGGAAGAGCAGGGTTATAACTTCGAGCTTCACTTCCATATCCTCCCAGTGCTGGTAAATAGTCGGAGGCATAACTACCAAGAATTGGAGCACCTGAACTATGATGAGAAAACAGTGAATCTCGTTGTGGAACATAATTTGGCGTAGTAAATAATGCAGGCGCACCAGAAGGAACGAGTGAAGTTGGGTTCGTTGCAGATAAAATATCAGTCCAAGGAATTTGCTCCTTAGGTGGGTGTTTATACAGAAAAGCTGAAACTGCATACAGTGCTTTCTTGACAGCGGTCGCATCTCCAGATATGACGACGGCTTCACCAAAACTAAAAGCGCAGCCTGGCAACTCCATTCCTTTTGGACCAAATAATAGCGAAGTGCATAGAAATTTCCTTGTTAGCATAAAGCACAGTTCCATAGAGGTTGCAGCAACCCCCACCAAACAAGAAACTGAAGGTGTGGTGCATAGAAAGGGTGGCTTGCAAGCACAAAAAATAAAGTGGCACATAAGTGGCAAAAACCAGAATGATCAAACTCCAAAGGGTAAGCCCAAGAATGCTGGCATATAAATGTCTTGCAGGGCAGAGAACAAAGAGATACCGAGGTTGCAGAAGCAGAATTATTGACCTCCTCCAAATATTATCTCCAAGGAAGGCAATGGATAAAAATGTTTTCTACATAACTTTTTTACCCTCCAGAAGAAAAAAACATTAACTTTCATTAATGGAAACAAAAAAAAGTTACATATAACATGTTGGAAAGGAAATAAAAGTTACATATAACACTTTGGAAAGAAAATCCTATTGTTACCAAAACCAAGAATAAACAAAAGCTATACACTTAGCCATCAAATATAATCAAGAAACTCATTATTGCAGTGAAAACTAAATCACGTCCATCACTGAGCAAGACGACAAAAGATATCTAAAACCGATGAAACCAAAAAAGAAACAAAAGAGCCCGAACAGATCAAAGAAAGATTATGGACACCAAAGACAAAAAGAAACAAAAGAGCCCGAACAGATCAAAGAAATATTGTGGAAACCAAAGACAAGTAGAGAGCACCTAATAGCTTACCTCCCATGGTGATGCTATACTATTCTTTTTCTCAAATTACATATAACATGTTAGAAAGAAAATCTTATTGTTGTTAAAACCAGAATAAACAAAAGCTACACACTTAGCCAACAAATATAATAAAAAATTTGACTATTCTAACAAGGTAGTGAAAACTAAATCACATCCATCACTGAGCAAGAAGACAAAAGATATCTAGAACTGATGGAACCAAAAAAGAAACAAAAGAAATAACAGATCAAAGAAAAATTGTGGACACCAGATACAAATAGAGAGCACCTCATAACTTAGCTCCCATGGTGAAGCTATACCATTCTTTTCCTCAATATTTTTTCGGCCTCCAATGTTAGGAGAAATAACGCATTTCCCATTATACAACTGCTCCTTCTCATACTTGACTGCTCCTTCAAAGAAATCATCAATCTTTGCATCTTTTTGTTGAGAGTAAGACTGAGGTAGCTCTCCCTCTTCCTTAGCTACTTCTATTTATAGCATTAGGGTTTTGTTCTTATAAGTATTTTTATTTTTATTTTTTAATTTCCCATATATGTATATATATAAAACAATGATTGTTATAGAAACCCTACATATACATATAACTGTGTGGTAGTAGAGTTTCTAGAACAATCAAATTATATATATATAGTCTAATTAATAGAATAAATGAATTTTTTCATTTAACTAGAGATTTTCCGGTTTTTTTTTAACCAAAATTTAGCAGAGATTTCTAAAAACTAGCCATTTTAGTTATTCAGATTTTTTAAGGCGTTGAATCCATTTACACATTCAAATTGTAATTTAAACAACAAACAATAACAATTTTTCTTGAAATTGTATTCACGGATTTAGGTGGAAAAAGGTAATTCCTTCAATCAAATAAGATACGCTAGTAGTCTAACTAATAGACAAAATGACCATTTTCTTAGCATTTTTTCTAGTCAATTTTGTTCAAAATTTGGTTCCGAATTTTAAAAATCATAAGTTTAAGATACACTAGTGGCTTAACTAATAAACAAAATGGTTAGTTTCTGAGCATTTTTCTAGTCAATAAACAAATGGTCATTTTTCTAGTCAATTTTGTTCAAAATATGGTATATATTTTTAAAAATCATAAGTCTAAGTTGTTCAATTTGCAAAGATCTAGTGCCTCAAGAGTTTTTCAAGGTGATGAATGCATAAAGTGTATTTAAAACACAAGAAATCACAATCTCACTAGAAATTCACCAATTTGTTGTTGGTTGGAGGTTGTATTTGTCAAGGGAATTTTGTACATTGAAATTATTGATAAAATAAATAATTGAATGTGATACAAGATGGATGATGATGTTGGGGGGCTATGATTCACAAGAGAAAGGTAAGGGTCCAATGAAGAAATTACCAGATGCCTTATCACATGCCAAAATTAATTTTTATTATTCATATAATGTCTCTTTTACTTAATAAAGTCCATTCCTTGAATAAGAAAGTATGGTTTGAGTGTTTGCATGTAAGAGGTACATGGGAAAGTCATCTTACTTATCTTTGATAACATGGGATAGGTACAATCTGATGCAGGAGCATCCAGCTCACCGTAATTGGGCAGGAATCTAACCAGGTTCAACAGCTCGTGACCGAGTAAACTGTCAAGGTTTTATGGGAATAATTTTTCTTTTTATGTTATTTTACAGAATCAGCAAAAGTTAGATACCTCTTTTATTTTCCAGTTTAGGATTACTGTAGTTTCGATTGTTAATCAAAAGGTAGTTTATGTAATTAGGAAAAATAACCATCAACTGTTCCTACAAGTCTTGGAATGCCAAATGATTATAGTTATGGATAGAAATAGAAGTTATGTAACCATTTTTGTAACAGTTAAACCAACTGCAAGCATCAACTGAAAATAGAGGGCTATAAAGCCAAAATACATGTAACAGAAAGGGGTTCAGTTCAGAAGGGGGAAGTTGAGTGAATTCAGAAATAGAAAATACCAAGCATTCAAAACCAGAGAAGTTACTGTCCATCTAAATTGTCTGTATAAATATGTGTTGATTTTCATTTACATTTTCATCACCTAATGGACTACTGTATCATTATAAATTATTACATTGTCATGGCTACTGTGTAAGCATAATTCACAATCGAATATAAATCAAGCAGATAGAATTTTAACGAATTCTGAGTCACCAAATAAACAGTCACATACTTATTTACGCACGCGGTGGAGCAACATTACAAGTTTACAATGTTCAGTTAACAAAGACCAAATAATACAACTAGTCATGCTCACGTTCGAATGCACAGCAACATAAACGACGGACAAGCGAATAGACCAGCAAGCAGGGTCACGCTGGACTCCTGTACCTTCACATACGGAGTCGAACAGAACTAAACTACAGACGAATAACATTACAGTGACCAAATAACCAGACTAGTGGACGGGTCATCCTCAAAAAAAAACCAACATTCACAGATAGAAACGAGTTTCAGGCCTACCCAGAAGACAAGCAACCAACACAGCCGAGCATAGGAGAATACGCCACCCAGGTCGCCTATAACGAAATTGAGCGACTGGAGAGAAAAGGGGCAAGTTGGGTTAGACCCAGAAGAGAGGGTGGAATTGAAGCATAGAAAGATAATGTACCTGTATTAAATTCGAAGGCGCATTTCGAGAAACCCTGTGCTTCCAACCAACACCAATGTCGCGTCGTGAGAAGGCAGGAAAACCCAGATAATTACCAACAAATCAAACTTGGAATGAAAATCTCAGAGAACCAGTAGCGCATATAGAAACCGCACAATGAAAGCCATATAACAGTGAACAGAGAGACTAAGTTCGAACCACAACCGAATACAACCAACTGATGTTACAGTCATAACTACAAGCAAGCAGAATGACCAGTGAATCTACAAATGCCATAACCAGTGAAGTAGCAGTGTGACTTACCGAGGATTGAGCACGAAACCAGGCAAATAACCTCCATAGCTAGACAGATTTGCTATCGAACAAACGAACAGAATAACCAGAGGCGAAGCGAAGGTCTCGTACAGTACCCAGAACCAGTCAAACCACAGCACATTACCCATAAGTTTCGTTACAGAGCCGAAGGAATCACAACATAACGCAACCATCGTTTTTTCAACGCAGAGCTAACAAAACCCTCGGCGCAATAGAACAATAACCAAAGGAAGGATCGAGAGACCGCGTTAACATTAGGGTTGAGGAGTATACCAAGGCAGGGTATTGTCATTAAGGCCCGCATTTACTACCCAGCTACCACCAACCTACAGAACCGTGGGTAAATATCATACATCCGCCACGTAATCGATCCGATACATAACATAAAGCACAAAGCATCGCCAAGTGGGTTGGATCCCATCAAAGTGGTATCAGAGCAGTTTGAGTTGAAGAGGTTTGGGAGAAATGGATATAGGTAGACGAGGACGAGGCCGAGGTGCTCGTAGAATGGCAGATGAGGCATTAAGAGAAGAACTCAGAGTTCTTATTGATCGATTGGAAGCAGTAGAGGCAGGCAGGAGAAGAGATCCAGAGTTAGGTGATGTGAGCGAAGAAGAAGTGGACAAGTATTTTGAATGCGAGGAAGTTAGTGAAGACCGTAGGGTCAAGTTTGCAGCAACAAAGCTGAAAGGACACGCAACCCTGTGGTGGGACAATGTCCAGAATGAGAGAAAGAGGTTGAACAAACCCCCGATAAAAACTTGGACAAGGATGGTAGCTAAATTGAAGGGCAGATTTCTGCCAAGAGATTACCAAATCGCGTTACATAGACAGGTTCAGAATTTGAGACAGAGGGGACTGACCGTGAAAGAGTATACAGAGGAATTTTATCGAGTAAATTTGCGAGCTGGATACACAGAGGATATAGCAAAAAGGACAGCCAGATATATAAATGGGCTGAGGATGGAGATTTTGGATGAAATAAGCATTTTGTCTCCCAACAATACGGAGGAGGCATACCAGAGCGCGATCAAAGCAGAGGAGAAACTTAACCGAAGACAGAATGCCCGGAGAGGACGAGGGTCTACCAGAGGAAGAGGCCAATCCTATGGCAGGGGCCGAACTGCCAGCAACAGCGAGGAAGCCAGCAGTTCAAGGACTTCGGGAACAGCAGAAAAGGGAGATGGAACGAGAGGTGGCAGATCGTTTCAGTGCGGCAGAGCAAATAGCCGTGGAAGGGGAACTGGTTACCAGCGCTACAGATGCCACATGTGGGGGCACCGCTCTTTTGAGTGCCCAGAAACAGATTCAACTGGACAGCGAGGCGCGTATGTGGCGCAACCGGAGGAAGCAGCAGCACCCCCTCAAGAGGCAGAAAATGCCCCAGAAACAGGAGAAGCTTTATTGCTGCATAAGGTGTTGTTGAAGCCAGTTGATGAGAGTATTGAGCAGACGCGGCGGAAAGCTCTGTTCAGGACAGTTTGTAAATCTCAAGGTAAGTGTTGTAAAATGATAATCGACAGCGGAAGTACTGACAATTTGGTGTCAATTGAGATGGTGGAGAAGTTAGGACTGAAGCGTTTGAAACACCCCAATCCATATCGAGTTTCATGGCTACAGAAGGGGCACCAGTTACTGGTGGATGAGCAGAGTGAAGTTGAATTTCATATAGGACGGTATAAGGATAAAATCATTTGCGACATTATGCCAATGGACGTATGTCACATCTTGTTGGGCAGACCTTGGTAATATGACAGAAAAGTGACACACGATGGGGTGTTGAACTGTTATAAGTTCGAAAAAGATGGGGTTAGGCATACCCTTGTGCCCATCAGGAAAGAGAAGGAGGCAGCTGAAGTAAATGAAACTAAGGCATTGCTAATGAGCGGAAAACAATTTTTAAAGCAGGTTGAGAACAGCGAGATAAATTATGTTGTAGTCAAAAAGACAAGGACAGTTCTGTTGCATACAGAAATCACAGATTTGCCTATGGAAATACAGCAGATGTTGGAAGAATTTACGGATATAGTAGTGGACGACTTGCCAGATAAGTTACCTCCCAAGCGGAGTATTAGTCACCATATCGACTTCATACCAGGAGCCAGCTTACCAAATAAGGCAGCTTATCGAATGAGCCCCAAGGATAATGAAGAAATCAGAAAACAGGTGCAGGAGCTATTGGACAAAGGATTGATAAGGGAGAGTCTGAGCCCATGTGCTGTACCAACAGTTCTCGCCCCCAAAAAGGGAGGAGAATGGCGGATGTGCACTGATTCCAGGGCCATCAATAAAATCACCATACGGTACAGATTCCCGTTACCGCGTATGGATGATATGATGGACTGTCTTAGTGGGGCAGCTTACTTCTCTAAGATAGATTTAAAAAGCAGATATCACCAGATTCGGATACGTGAGGGAGACAAGTGGAAGACAGCTTTTAAAACCAAAGAAGGCTTATATGAATGGCTGGTCATGCCGTTCAGGTTGAGCAATGCACCCAGCACATTCATGAGACTCATGAATGAGATGCTAAAGGAATATATTGGGAAGTTCGTAATTGTTTATTTGGACGAAATTCTTATTTTTAGTAAGACACGAGAAGAACACGTCCGACATGTGCGTAAATTGTTGGAGAAGCTACAGCAGAACAAGTTATTGATAAATTTGAAGAAATGTATGTTTCTGCAGAGAGAGTTAATTTATCTGGGATTTGTGATAGCGGAGAACGAATTGAAGATGGATCCGGAAAAGGTGACAGCAATCGTAAATTGGCCGTCACCGAAGAATTTGTTTGAGGTATGTAGTTTCCACGGATTAGCAAGTTTCTACACGAAGTTTATTAAAAATTTCAGCAGAATTTGTGCTCCTATGTTGGAGACCATGAAAAAGGCCAGCCAACCTTTTCAATGGACAGAAGCAGCAGAAAAAATCTTTCAACTATTGAAAAAGAAAATAACAGAAAGACTGATTCTCAGGCTACCAGATTTTCAAAAATTATTTCAGGTACGTTGTGATGCTAGTGGAACAGCAATCGGGGCTGTACTTAGTCAGGAGGACAGACCGGTAGCATTTTTCAGTGAAAAATTGAATGAGAGTAGGCAGAGGTACTCCTCATATGACAAGGAATTTTACGCAGTGGTACAGGCTCTAAGACACTGGAGGCATTATTTGTTGGGGAACGAGTTCGTGCTGTTTTCAGATAATTCCGCATTACAATATGTAATCCAGCAACACAAACTTAATCATAAACATGCCAAATGGGTGGAGTACTTGCAGAGTTTTAATTTTGTGCTGAAACATATTAGCGGACAAGCAAATAAGGTGGTCGACGCATTGAGCACAAAAGCTTTACTATTACAGGAAAGCACTGTACAGGTTTTGGGTTTTGAACATTTACGTGATCTTTATAAGACAGACACAGATTTCAGAGAAGCCTATGAGGCGTGCCAAAACCCTTTGATAAGGGGAAATAGTCCTTGGTTGGACTATAACATACAGGAGAAATTGCTTTTTAAGGGAGGACAATTGTGTATCCCCAGTTGTTCTATGAGGGAGAATATCATTCGTGAAAAACACAATGGGGGATTGGCTGGACACTTCGGTATTGACAAGACCTTGGAGCAACTTAGTCACTTTTATTTTTGGCCAAGAATGCGACGAGACGTACAACGTTTTGTGGCTAGGTGTAAGGTGTGTCAACTAGCGAAGGGACATAGCCAGAACACAGGATTAGATACGCCATTTCCTATTCCAGGCAAACCTTGGGATTCAGTGAGTTTAGATTTTGTGTTGGGACTGCCAAAAACACAGAAAGGTTATGATTCGGTAATGGTAGTGGTGGATCGTTTCTCAAAAATGGCACATTTTGTACCTTGTCGGAAAACTAGTGACGCCACTCACGTGGCCCACTTGTTTTTTAATGAGATTGTCATATTACACGAGTTACCAACAACCATCCTATCAGACAGAGACGTGAAGTTCATGGGACATTTTTGGCGTACCCTATGGAAAAAAATGAACACCCAATTAAGCTACAGTTCTGCTTATCAGCCGCAAACCGATGGGCAGACAGAAGTTGTGAACAGAAGTCTAGGAAATCTGTTACGCAGCTTAGTCGGGGAGATTTCTCGAATGTGGGACCGAGTGCTAGCGCAAGCAGAGTTTGCTTACAACGATTCGCCGAATCGTAGCACGGGTCTCAGTCCCTTTCAGATCCTTTATGGCATGCACCCTCGTGGAGTGCATGAACTTCGGGATCTTGGTTTACAGGAACGACGGAGTGCGGATGGAGAAGATTTTGCAAATGCAATGAGGGATTTACACGAACAGGTGAAGGCAAAATTACAGGACAGCAGCTCGAAGTATAAGAAACATGCATATTTAAGGAGAAGAGAAGTTCATTTTGAGGTAGGGGATGAAGTTCTGGTACACTTGCGTAAGGAGCGGTTCCCTAAAGGTACGTACAATAAACTGAAGTACAAGAAGATAGGGCCTTGTAAGATCTTGCGAAAGTTTTCAGCGAATGCCTACGAAATACAACTACGACCTAGAGTAGGCATATCACCTATCTTCAATGTGGCATATTTCTTTCCGTATACAGGTGATCTGTTGGAAGAAAAGAAGGATGAACCCGGACAATCCACGCGGAACACCCAGGAAGACGGAGAAAGTTGGAAAAGACAAATGCCTTAAGTCCAACCTCCTGAGATCGAAGGCATCCTCGAAACTCAGGTAGTTAGGCGTACGCGGCGGAAAAATTATTTTCAGTACCTGGTCAAGTGGAAGAACCGTCCGATTGAGGATAGCTCATGGCTTGACGCTAGGAAGATTGAACGGACAGGAACATCGGTGGAGAAGCTCATGAACCGGAGTCATGATCTCTTTTCACCCCGGGAGCCTGATGCAGGAGCATCTAGCTCACCGTAATTGGGCAGAAATCTAACCAGGTTCAACAGCTCGTGACCGAGTAAACTGTCAAGGTTTTATGGGAATAATTTTTCTTTTTATGTTATTTTACAGAATCAGCAAAAGTTAGATACATCTTTTATTTTCCAATTTAGGATTACTGTAGTTTCGATTGTTAATCAAAAGGTAGTTTATGTAATTAGGAAAAATAACCATCAACTGTTCCTACAAGTCTTGGAATTCCAAATGATTATAGTTATGGATAGAAATAGAAGTTATGTAACCATTTTTGTAACAGTTAAACCAACTGCAAGCATCAATTGAAAACAGAGGGCTATAAAGCCAAAATACATGTAACAGAAAGGGGTTCAGTTCAGAAGGGGGAAGTTGAGTGAATTCAGAAATAGAAAATACCAAGCATTCAAAACCAGAGAAGTTACTGTCCATCTAAATTGTCTGTATAAATATGTGTTGATTTTCATTTACATTTTCATCACCTAATGGACTACTGTATCATTATAAATTATTACATTGTCATGGCTACTGTGTAAGCATAATTCACAGTCGAATATAAATCAAGCAGATAGAATTTTAACGAATTCTGAGTCACCAAATAAACAGTCACATACTTATTTACGCACGCGGTGGAGCAACATTACAAGTTTACAATGTTCAGTTAACAACGACCAAATAATACAAACAGTCACGCTCACGTTCGAATGCACAGCAACATAAACGACGGACAAACGAATATGCCAAGGTAACAAATAACCATACACTCTTTTTCCATTAAAATTTCATTTCAATTGTCCAGAACAACAGCCTACAGCAAAGTCGGTAGGGCCGAGTCACATTGCATGGAACAGAGACCAGTCTAGACATGATTGAAGCAAATACGATTGAATTACAAAAACCCAGGTCAAAACGAAAAACCCTGAGTTAGGGTTTGTAACAGACCAGCAAGCAGGGTCACACTGGACTCCCGTACCTTCACATACGGAGTCGAACAGAACTAAACTACAGACGAATAACATTACAGTGACCAAATAACCAGACTAGTGGACGGGTCATCCTCAGAACAAAAACCAACATTCACAGATAGAAACGAGTTTCAAGCCTACCCAGAAGACAAGCAACCAACACAGCCGAGCATAGGAGAATACGCCAACCACGTCGCCTATAAGGACCTGCAAGGAGCCAAAGGCAAAATTAGTGTATGGTACAGGAAGAATACAGAGGAGAACAAAACCCTGTAGAGAAAACAACCTGGCAAATGAAATCCTTACCTAGAGGACGCGAAGAGAAGCCATAACTGGAACAGTGAACGAAATTGAGCGACTGGAGAGAAAAGGGGCAAGTTGGGTTAGACCCAGAACAAAGAGAGGGTGGAATTGAAGCATAGAAAGATAATGTACCTGTATTAAATTCGAAGGCGCATTTCGAGAAACCCTGTGCTTCCAACCAACATCAATGCCGCGTCGTGAGAAGGCAGGCAAACCCAGATAATTACCAACAAATCGAACTTGGAATGAAAATCTCAGAGAACCAGTAGCGCATACAGAAACCGCACAATGAAAGCCATATAACAGTGAACAGAGAGACTAAGTTCGAACCACAGCCAAATACGACCAACTGATGTTACAATCATAACTACAAGCAAGCAGAATGATCAGTGAATCTACAAATGCCATAACCAGCGAAGTAGCAGTGTGACTTACCGAGGATTGAGCACGAAACCAGGAAAATAACCTCCATAGCTAGACAGATTTGCTATCGAACAAACGAACAGAATAACCAGAGGCGAAACGAAGGTCTCGTACAGTACCCAGAACCAGTCAAACCACAGCACATTACCCATAAGTTTCGTTACAGAGCCGAAGGAATCATAGCATAACGCAACCATCGTTTTTTCAACGCAGAGCTAACAAAACCCTCGGCGCAACAGAACAATAACCAAAGGAAGGATCGAGAGACCGCGTTAACATTAGGGTTGAGGAGTATACCGAGGCAGGGTACTGTCATTAAGGCCCGCATTTACTACCCAGCTACCACCAACCTACAGAACCGCGGGTAAATATCATACATCCGCCACGTAATCGATCCGATACATAACATAAAGCACAAAGCGTCGCCAAGTGGGCTGGGTCCCATCACAATCTTTCTAGGAAAATGGGTCAGAATCAAATCATGCATGAAGGAAGTAAAAAGGAAATTTGAGTAGAGAGTTTAGACAATTTTAACAAGTTGGAGATGGACAACAAGATGTGAGTTCGTTGTTGAAAAAGAGAAAAAACCATGTTGTTTATGAAAACCGCTATGTGGGGGCTTAGTTTATGTTGAGAATTAGGGTGTGTGCCTATGATTGTTAATTTGGCTATATTTAAGTGTTTCTTGTTGAGGAAATTGCTCAAGTTCCTTGAGAATGTTAATGTAAGAACTCCCAAAACAACTGAGAATTTTTGGAGTCCCCAATTGTGAGATTTCCTAGTTGACCATGCACTAGATCCCTGAAGGGAAGTGGGATAGCTTGAGGGACTGCATGGAAGAAAAGGGGATCCCATTTCCTAGGTTGTGTAGGTTCAAGGGAAAGAGAGTTGGTGGATTGGAATTGCTATTGGAGTAAAAATCTTGGTTTTGGGCTATTGTGTGTGGATAGTGGAAAACCAAGAGAGATAGACCTTTTTTTGGACTCGTAACTCCATCTTGAGGGTGGCTTGCTATCGAGAGAAATAGAACAATAAGCCTATGGTTGGGAGGAACGTCTCCTTTTATGTAGGTAGTCAATTCTTCCATTAAAAGATGAGTTTTGTATTATATTTTACTATGTTAATTACATTGTGTAAAATTTTTACTTAAATGTTGTTTTGTTTGCTTGAGTGAAGTGCACTTCTAAATTTTAAATTTGTTGTTAGATGCATGAGAAAAAATCAGGCATGTTGTTTGTATGAATTTTGTTTCGACTAGAGAATTTTATTTAAAATTTAGTAGGAGGGGTATTTTATATGTGCTATGAGAGCACTAGGTTGCAATGTCAACGATGCACGTGTTTTCTATAGTTCTGACCTCGCTAGATTTAGGTGAAAATTAAGTTTCCCCAATAGAAATATGTGGGTTGAACTCCCCCAAATTCATTTTTTGTCAAATTATTAGCACAAGCGAAAAATTCATGCAATGGAAGGGGATGAACATGGCTTAGGAGGGAAATTTCATGGATTCTATGGTAGTCACAAACTTTATTTTTTTGGAAAATGGATAAGGTAGTGAAAATTCCACAACATAACCTTTGTCACCATAGCTAAAAATTACTAGTGATAAAGAATATATCACCAAAGATAAAAAATAGAAACAATAAAGAATGTGCCTCCAAACATAAAAATAAAAAAATCTTAATAATAAACAATATATTTCCATAGATAAAAATCATGGGTGATACAATGTGAATTGCCAAGGATTTTTTTATTTTTTTTTTGGTGGGTGATACAATGTGTATCACCAAGGGAAAATTTTGTGGGTAATATTAAGATGTATTTATAAATAGAAATTTCCTGAGAATACAAAGCCATTGCAAGAAAAAAAGAAGGAAAATGGTACTATTGAGCAAGGGAGGTTGCATATATCTCGAGAGAGTGCCTATATAATTATATGGAGGCACATTTGGAAGTGTAACCAAATAGCAATGAAAAAAATGACAATTTTATAAAAATAGGGCACTATTGATGAATAGGGGAACCCCTAAGGATAGAGTGCTATGTCAAGGGATTATTGACGATATGAATAGATGCTATGTGAAGATAGATAAGCTTTATTGCATTTTTTATTTCAAGGATTGACCATAAATGAATGATGAAAGGTAAGGAAGATGTTTCCATATAGAAAGAATTTATGAATATTGGGACCAATGCACCTCATTAATAGGTGCAACCAAAAATAGAACAAGAATGAAACAAACTAATAGGTGAAGAATGAAATTAATATCCACATTGAGATAAGTAATTAATCCAAAAATG
The DNA here is from genome assembly GCA_000404065.3 of Pinus taeda. Taxonomy (NCBI): domain Eukaryota; kingdom Viridiplantae; phylum Streptophyta; class Pinopsida; order Pinales; family Pinaceae; genus Pinus; species Pinus taeda. Next base: position 12,037 of record APFE031449406.1, on the reverse strand, counting down.
GATCCTGGATAAACCTCTAAGTATAAAAGACTTCATATAAGAGGTAAAAGGTGCCAAATGGCACAAATCCTTTGTAAATCAGAGGAAAATGAAAATCGGAGGCTACTCTTGGAAATAGTCTCATTGCAGAGATCTCCTCATTCTGAATCCAACACAACTTGAATGGGCAGAATCAGACTTCAGATGAAGGAGTTATCATAAAAAGAAGTTCCCCTTTGTTCCTTGGGAAAGAGGAAAAAATCTGAAGAAATAAGGCTTATCGGAGGCCTGAACAGTGAGTGAACAGGAGAGGTCGGATCTGGCCGATCAACGAATCAGATCCGATTGGCATATTGCATCGACAGTGACAGGTGGAGGCAATCAGAGGCATAACATGCAATGGGATCGAGCTGATCTGATACCGCGATCGCCGATATCGGCGAATTGCAATTGGCGCTAGCATACACCATACTATATGGGAAAGACCTCGAGCTTGTGCAATCTGCAATTGCGACTTGTCGCATCACAGTATCGCGTCGGCACATTACAATGGAGCGGGGCCAATATATATATATATATATCTGCGTGATGCGATAGCCGGACCCGATGGAGATATGGGTGATATCTCATAAAATTTGAGATCCGTAAAACGACCATTTTATATATATTTTGCATATTTCATTTAGTAAACGAAATATGAAAGGAAGTGCTCGGTGCAATATTGCGGACCCGAAAGGCCTTATTAATGCTGTTACATATAATTTCAAGTCCGGTAAGCGGGATTTTCAACGTTTTTTTATGTATTTTCAATACAAAGGGAAATAGTGATATAAGCGAGACTTGCAACGTTTTAATGCAATTATAAAAATACAAAGGGGCAGGCCCTTGCGACATGCAATGGTGACTCATAGGCGGACACGATAATGTTATAGAGCGCAGTTATGAAAATTTGAAGTCCGGAATAATGTTTTCTACGGATTTTCCCGTGTTTTACAATGTTCTCTATGTAAACAGGGAACGACTGTTTCTAAGGATTCCAAGCGCCGATAGTCCCCTTCTGTTACAGTATAGGTGGCGTCCATCCCTAAGGGCGTTTAGTAATGATTTCTAATGCTCAGGGATGGGATTTGAGCAGACTGTGGTGGGAAGACGAAGAACGCAAAAGGGAAAACAAACGGACAATGCCGATTTGGATTAAAAGCCATAGAACAACAGAAACAAGGGGGTTGTTTATGGCTGCTGAGTTTTAGTTGGTTGTTGAGGTTGTTGTTGTTGATTGTTTATTACTGATAGTGAAGCCAAAGCAGGAAGCTGAGGTGAAGGAGGCAGCACAGAAGAAAAAGAGCAGCCAAGGGAGTCACTTGGAAGCCGAGTGAAAAACCAAGAGGGTTGTAAACTGATAGAGGGTAGAAATAAGCCAGAGTCAAAGAGCCAGAGCCAGAGCTAGAGTCGAAGAGCCAGAGTCAGAGCCAAAGAGCCAGAACCAAGAGCCAAGAGCCAGAGCTTCAAGAGACAAGGGATAATGGTGTTTGAACCCACTATTTCTATGTAGAACAACAGGAATTGAGGCAAGAGCTTGTAAAAAAAAGGACTTATGCCATAATCCCAGAGAGCCTAGTTAAGTTGACTAGAGCTCACGGAGATGTAGCTCAAGAGTTGTGGATGAACTCCTAATTAATTTGTTGTCTTATGTGTTTGTTTTTACTGCTGCATTATTCATTGTTATATGCATTTATATATCAATTTAAGCACATTCACATATAAGCACAAACAACATATTTTAAAACATATAATCAGTTTAAAACAAATACTAGCATAGACCCATGTTCTCAAGCATTATTTAATTCCACATTAGTTGATCAATAAAACTTGAGAAAATTTAAAGCTTTGGAAGGAGAAAACCATTTGCTCATTCCACCCCCATAAGACATCACTCCACTAGAAAGAAGCATTTCCACCCTCTAAAAATAAATTTCTTACCAACAAAGTCAGTCATTTCACCTCCTCGTTGCGCTTCTGGCAACCTTGCCGCGCTTCTAGAAAAGGATCAAAATCATCCATTGCAGAGGTTTTCTTCATCAAATTATAGGTCCAACAAATCATCAATAAGTAAGTGAACTTCATTCACTCCTCCTTCATCCTTCCTTTCATCATTTTGCTCAACAAGAGTCAGTGAATCACCCTATCCTAGGGTTTTGCTGCATTTTTGGTCTCCTAATCATTTTGCATCCTTTTTTGTGGTAAAACCATAATTTTTATACTCAAACACCCTCCCTTATCCTCCATATACCTTCCTTGACCTTTTCCCATGCCCATTCCCCTCATTTCCCTCACCTTCCCACAAACCCTAGCCTATTGCTACACTTTTGACACTTTCTTAGGCTAGGACTATGTTTTGGTCATTTTCACACCTTCCCCTCACTTTTTTCAAGAATTTCCACTTCCTTACACTCCCTAACATCTATCCTAATCCCCTCAAATTTTCCCATAAATTTACACACTCCCTAACCCCTCCTTCCCATTCCTTCAACAAGACAGTCCCAAATCTCCTATTTTCCCAAGAATAAACCCTAATTTTTCCTCCTAGGGAGCTAGGGTTTCACCATGGAAGCAGAGACCACACACACTGACAATAAAAAGTATAAATGAGGGAAAATAATCAAGTTCAGCCCACCAAAGTCCAAGAAATCATGGCTTCATCTTTCATTGGGAAAGCCTTTAAGGATATGGGTTGTCTAGGTTTTTGTGAAAAGGTTCAAGATGTAGGCTGCCATGCCAAGTTGAAAAGCCTCTTTGCCACTAATTTCAGGAGGGACAAAGCCAACATAGTAGGGATAGACTTTATAGTATCAACAGAGGTGATTGGCATCATTTTTAGAGTTTCGTGATCATTTGCTAGGGTTTACATTGCACACAGGGACAATTCTACTTCAAAATTATTTTCTGAAGTAAGGAATATTAATTTGACAAAATTGAAAGAGGTTTTTGTCAATAATATACCAAGGAACAAAAACCTCCTTCAGTTTATACACAAGTGTTATTATTTGGTATAAATGCCCAAAATATAGTTGTTATAGGAGAGTTGTTGCACTTCTAGAGTAGTCTTGGGAGATTGAACTTTTAGGTATCTTAGAGCATGTGTTTGCAGTGCTTGATGACTCTATTGTGTATAATACATCCTAAGATTTTCAACCATGCCCCTTTCAACCAAAAAATCCTCTGGTAAGGCCTCCAAATCACTCTCCAAACTTTTCATTGCGCTTTTACTTCAAACTTTGATTTTGAACAAACGGAAATGTATTTTTGAAAACTGGAAGATGTTTTTGTTCATAACATACCAAAGAACAAAAACCTCTCTCAGTTTTGTAACAATTTTTATGGTTAGAGATATATTTCTCCATCTTTGAGCCCTATTTTTGCAGAAAACCCATAATTTTTGGAAATTTCAGTTAGCCAAAAGCGCAGCACCCTCGTGCTGCGCTTTTCCCTAGGGCCTCCAAATGATAATTTTTTATTATTCTTGGATATATTATCACCTACACCTATCATCTATGCCACTTGCGTGCCATGTTAGCCTTCAGTTTGGAAGAAAACGACCAAAAAACCACTTTCTGCCGCTGTTTTCACCCTGGCGCTGCGCTTTTAGAGTGACCTTGGGAGAATCCATTTTTCTCATCCTTGGAGAGGCCATTTTGCATGCTTAAGGATTCTATGGAGGACTATAAATCCTAATGTTTCCAATTATGCCTCATATTAGAATTTGGAGCATGGGAAGTCATTTAGAACTGTCCTCCAAGTTGGCGTTGCACTTTTCCCAGAATTCGCTGCGCTTTTCCCAGGAAGACAGGAATTCAAATTTTCTCCAATCAAAGTCAAATATGTTGTTCAAATTACTCCTCCCAGGGAAATCATGTGATGTAATTAAATGTGAATTATTTGGACAACGTAAATTTCATGTAGATTCATGCTTACTTATGTTTGTAAAGTCAAAATGAATCAGTCGGTTTAATTAGGGAGTTTGTTTTTAACTTCCCTAGGTTTAGGTTTGGTTGGAGATATTCTTGTAAAAATTTCCGATCATGATGGATTCAACCCTTGAGAGGGGGAAAGAGTTGTTTTGGTCTCTATCTACCCAAATCAAACTGAATGGAAGGGTTGGATGTTGTTTAGTCAAAGCTTTGTGGAGCTAGTGTACTTGTGATTATTTGCATGGGTAATATACATGGGTTGCAGCTATTATAGTGGGATTCACGTGGCATGTTCATTAGCAATATTTTTTATTCTATTATTGTCAGTATGAATGAATTGTCCTCTCTACTTCCATCTTAATTCTTTCTTGTGATTGTTTCATAAGTATTAAACAGAATTCATATGTTTATGCTCTGTTTTGTTGAAACTCTCATATTTTTGTTACATTTTCCTTTGATAAAAATGAATTCATGAAACTCATGCTCATTTTGAAACCTTACTTTTCTACCCTATCCACCATGACAAAAAAAAAAATGCTAACTGAACCTGCCTACCTTGCCCCATTATATCTCTGCAAACTCATCTTTTGGAAACCTTGACCTAGCCCCCTAGACCTAGACCATCATCCAACAAAAACCCTAAAATCAAAAACCCCAAATTGAGATGAACTATATAGCCTAAAATCCATTCTTGCACCAGTCAAATCCTTGGTTGTTACCATAGAGAGAGCCCTTTCTGGTTTGGTAGGACTAGCTGCCAAACTAAAAGATTGGTTTGAGGTTACCTCCGTCGGTCTCCTTTCTCAACCTTGGGACACTGTTGAGGCTAACAACAGGCACTAAGAAACTGTGGCCTATATAATTTTTTCACAATTCCAGGCATGAAGGCCCAGCTAGACTTGTTGGAATGGATGGTGAGAAAGTGGAATGTACAGGAAGAATGATTTGTGATTCGAGACCATAGATTCACTATCGATGTCGATGACATTCATTTCTTGTCTGGGCTCCCACGCCATGGAGAGGATATTTGTATGTATGGATATAGACGAGGTGGTGAAACAACTACCACCTATCTAGTGCAACATTGCTTTCGAGGGGCTGCTCTCAAAGATAGGGGAATTGACATCAAAACCATTGAGAGGCTTCCTTTGAGACCTATTAGCTTCACTATTGCATGACTATGTGGATGTGCAACTCTTCACTTGCTTACTAAGGCTCAGATGTAAATCTCCGTAGAGTGCTTGTAACCTACAATATTCAACTAGTGTGAAGGGGTAGTCTCGAACCTGAAAGGGAAACTAACTAGAGTGAAAACTAGCACACTCAAGAATTTTGGGTATGGTGCCTTTGTTATCTTGTTTTCTCTAGAGAGGACCCCCCTTCTCGCTCCATAGGTAACCATAGATGGAGGAGGACCGCGAGATTCTCACATTTTGAAGTGGGTCACACCGATGGCATGTCGAGGAGGTGTTGAAGGCCCAACGATTCAGTATACTCGTGATTTCTTTGGATGGTTGGAAAGTCAAATTATCATGATTGAAGACTTTCCATATGTAGGCATGGATTACAAAGGTGATCTAGATATGCGACTACCAGATGGAATGTAGTGGGGTGACCTAGGTAAAAACTTCACATTTTGGTTGTTTTGAAGTTTTTAATTTTTTAATTTTTCGGCATCCAAAGCTAACAATTTGAAATGATCGTGCAGATGTGGGCCCGGTGAGACCAGCAGGACTACACAGATTTGACAGGCGCGATGAGCAGCCAACATCTCCCGCAGTACAGAATCCCGACACAGCAGAGGAATTGGCTGAGCTGGAGCACAACCTTGAGAGTTTCATGAGTTTAGACATCCAGGATGTTGGGTTTGATGACTTGCCTCTTCACTATCATAGGCACACCATAGGGGTTCCTAAACGAATATCTCGCACTATTGTCTGCTACCGTGATCATCGTGTGTATCTACTAGTCTTAGGGCTAGATTTTGTTTTTTGATTATGTATCAGCATGTTCAGATAATAAAGGCCATGAGGCTTGGATGGATGGCAATTTTGTAAAAACCACACTTTTTACAAACATTTTAACTAATGAAAACTATTACTTCTATCTCAGTCTATCTTGTACAAAATATAGATTAATATTGTTTTTGCATTCTTACATATGTTTACAAATTCCAATGCATCAATAATCAAATGTAACGCAAGATAAATAGGAAAAGTAGTAGAAAATTGTAAAAATATGCTAAAATGTTTTTGCACACAAAACATAATTACAATGTACCCATGGAGAGGCACATGCCCCCCAATATTTGTTTGATCTGCTTAAGTAAACGGTAAATTACGATTAGGCAAATAAAATAAAGGTTTATTGATAAAATCACATAAAAGACTCTGTTTAAACATGGACTTGTTTCATTTTTTAATGAGCTTCGAATAGAACTATGCTCATGATTTTCAAAAATTGGTTTTATTTTTATGCGAGCTTGAAACAAAAATAACTATGCTCAGAGTTTATTTCATTTTTTAGCGAGGTTGACATAACAAAAGAGCCATCCTCAGAGGAAATTTATTTAATTTTTTAATGAGGTTGACATAGTAAAAGAACTATCCTCACAGTTAATTGTTTCATTTTTTAATGAGGTTGACACAATAAAAGAAGCTTCCTCCCAGGCACTTGTTTCATTTTTAACGAGCTTGACACAGTAAAATAACCATCCTTAGGGGTATTCGCTTCATTTTAAACGAGGTTGACATAATAAAGGAACTATCCTCATTGGTATTTGTTTCATTTTTTCAACGAGGTTGACGCAGTAAAACAACCATCCTCAAGGGGTGATTCATCTTTATGCAAGCTTGAAACAAAAATAACTATGCTCTTAGGAACCTATTTCATCTTTTATGAGGTTGAAACTATAAAAGAATTATCCTCTTTGTAATTTGTTTCATTTTTTAATGAGTTGACATAGTAAAAGAACCATCCTCATGGTGACCTGGATCATGTCTTCCATTTGGAAGAAACACATGCCAAGGTATGTTTCCTGACCATGGCTTCCAAGATATCTTCATCAGAAGGAAGAATAGCTCTCTGGAAAGAAGACATATGAAGAGAATAAATAGGGGTAAGAAAATCCATTTCAAATTCCCCCACTATATTTTGTCACACCTCCTACAATTCCTTGTGTCATGCCCCAAAGTGCCAAAACCTTGACAACTATGCAGTGTACCCATCCTGATATGCAGTCCAGATCCTCCCTGAAGAACTAATGAAAAGTTTCTTTGAGCCTTCCCTGAGAAAAATGAGCTCAAAACCCTAATTTTTGGGTCAACGCGACTGTGACACTGCCCTCTCGCGCTGATGGCAGGTTGCACCATATGGACCTCGTGCTGCTAGCGTGACTTTTCCCTGGATGCTCGCATTGAACCCCAAAGTGGAGGAGAAGCTTCGCGATCTAGAAGCTTCCAGAATGGCGATCTGGATGATGTTTGTTGTGGATGTGTTATAATTCTCTCAATATTACCCTTTGATCTTATCCCTATGAGCTTCCTCCTTGAGATGAGGACCTTCCCCTATCTTTGGTGAGATCCTAACTCCCTCTCCCTGCCTATAAATTCATCCCCCTCCATTCCCAAATGGTTGGTCTCTGATTATTTGCACCCTTATGATGAGATAGTGCCTACATGCTATTCACTTTGGCTTGGAGAAGGAGTGCTTAGAGAGCTTGAGATTGGACTTGGACATTCACTCAAGGAAGGCTACTAACATCAAGACCTGGCTTGTATGCTTCCTCTTTTGTTTATTCATATCTACAACTGATGGTTCACTTTCCATAAATATTTGTGTCAATGCTTCATTTATCTTAATGCTCCTTGATTTGTTAAGTGGATTACATTTGATTATGCTTGTTGCACTTTTATGCTTTGTTGTGTCTTTGGCCTCTTATGCAGGTATTCAAACACTATAAGTAGCAAGGAATGAGCCTGAGGAGCAAGTGATCAAGATCTTCAACAAAGGAGTGCATTATAGCATCAGAGTGAGGTCGGTCTCCTTCCTCTTCTCTTATTTCGATTGTAACCTAGGAAAATGTCTTATAGATTGTCTCATTTGTTGCTAGTCCCACTCATTGGGCTAGAGGGATTGTTTCTGTCCGTGGAGAGGATTTACCTACTCAACACCCCATAAGGTTCCCTATGTCAATTACTATATCTAAGTCATAAGAATTTGAGTAAACAGTGAGAGGCTCGCTTGGATCAGTAACTCAAAACATGGGACTAGTTGCCACATAGTTAACCTGTGGCGGGGTAGATATCAGTTATAGATACAGAACAATCAGTGATGTCGGATGGCTGGTAGTCAAATCAAGATCAATGAATGAAAGCTGGTCAATATTCACAATGTTTCCATTGTGAGTAAAATACATCACGTGAAAGAGTGTTGATACGACAACTTTCATGGCATAGACATAGTCTTTCCCAAGGAGCAAATTGAAATCCAAGGGGCCTTTGACTACCATAAGATCGATACAAAAAATTTTACCTTCCAGAGTAATAGGTAAATTATGAGGGATCCCTAAAGGTTCACTAATGATCTTGTTAAAAGCTAAAATATTATGTGTAACAAGAACAAGCTTATGGGAACCTAAAGCTTTCCAAGCCAATGAGGATAAAACACAGACATAAGCACCTTCATCTACATTTGTGTGTTGTAAATTCTTACCATAAACTTTCACAGTGATTTGGAGAGGGGTGGAAGAAGGAAGACGAGGTCCTGTCAGCGTACTCCAACCAAATGAAATAACCTTGTTATTTGGAGGGGGATCAACGAAAATAGGTGAAATATACCCATGTTTAGAAGAATCTATAGTAACAAGAAGAACTCGAGCGGTATTATTTTCATTTTATAAAGGGAGAGTGGGATCAACTAAAGATGGTATCGAGTTGACCACTTGATCAACCAATGGCTCATCAACCTGAGTGATATGTGTTTCACTTTCTAATGGAAGAGTGGGATTGACTGTAATTGGAATTAGATCAATCACTTCGTCAACTAACGGTAGGTTGGGAGAAGTTTAGGTAACCAGTTGGAAGTTGTTGTTGTGGAACAATAAGTTTTTCCAACAATTTTGAGGCTTTGTCCATATGAGGGAAAATGTGACTATGATGAATCCCTTTGCATAACCTACAAGGAAACCTAACTTTACCCTTTTTCCTAGGAACCTCACAATTACTAGTTGATGGATCAACAATAGGTTGATAAGAATGTTCTAACCATACTTCCAAGACCTTAGGGATACCGGGACAATTAATAAGGAAGTGGTCACCCTTACAAAGCTTGCAAGGGTATATGGGATTGTGATGCATGTTGGAAGTTTCCTCAACATTACCATTACCTACAACGATGGTTGGTTGGTTGACATCCTTCTTATCTTGCTTCTTTGTCTTCTTCTTCCCTTTCTTCTTCTTCTTAGTCACTTCGTTACTTGCATCAAGACTTTAACCAAGCGAAGAAGAGGAATGGGAGGAGGACATGTTGGGTGAAGAAGGTAAAGGGTCAACATGAGGTTGGTGATGTTGAGATGATAAACTCATTTGAGGTGAAAAACTTAGTTGAGGTGGAATAATTTGGGTACTTGGGATCAAAGATGTTGAAAACAACCACACCGGTAAACCTATCGTGAATCTGGGAAGCGACAACGTAGCCATATAAGGAGGAACAACATTTGCAAAGTCAGGGAGAGGATTAGGATTCCCATTAAAAGGGGGTTATTTATCAGTAACTTCTAGAATTGTTGCCATTAGATTCAACTTAGATAAATTTATTATCAATATTAATAATTGAAAATAACAATCCACAACTAATGTTTGTAAAAAGTAAAAACAAGCAAATAACATGTGCTAGTAAATCTAAGGAATCAAACCATGCAAACAAGATTTTCACAGTGAAATCACTAGTTGGTGATGAAACCCAACATTGCAGCGATCAATGTGAAAAGTGGCTAAAGATAGAGCGGGTGGAACTAGTTATGCTGACAACCTCCTTAATATACACAATCTGGTGCAAGTAAACTTCATGTATGCCATCTTGAATAAGGAATACCCTCCAAAAATGTCCAAGTGATTCAAGCCAACGTCTGTTCCAGGTACAACAGAGATTGCCCCTTTGACGTCACCTCGAGTAATAGCCCTAAGATTATGGTCTCTAAGGTTACCACGTAAAACAATTTAACCTAGGGGATAGTCGTAGATTAGACGTACATGCAAGGGCAAAGTAACAAAGCTCAATCCCCTTGAAAGTTCCTCAACATGGTTAGTCCGAGGTTTACTTCCAAGTGACTCCCAAGTACCTTTCGACACCATTTTTAATACATGTAAAACACTCTACCATAAGCAATGAAATGGGGTTCATCACTCCATTGGGTCTGATATGATCTCATACTTAACTCACTTGTAAGCGGAGCTTCCCATATCCAAATTGCAATAAAGTATTTACTCCCTATCGCAAGATGTTAATGTTTGTGTGGAACTTTGAAAAATTAACTCACTTCCCTATTCCAAATCCTTACAACTTGATCTAATGTACGTGGAAGAGAGCCCTAAAATAATAAAAAATTCTAAATTTATTTTATTAGTGCTATTTTTACAAGATGTTACTTACTCGCAGGGTAAATAGATGTGAAACTGATGGTGTTATGACTTGACTCAAAACCTAATGCAATCGAACATGATATTGCAATCTTTTCATTTTGATGAATTGTAACTAAAATAAGGGAAGATGTTTCATTAACTTTTCAAAAAATATAAGAATCGATGAATCATTTTCAAGATACACATCAAAGAGAATGCAAAATACACGATTCTTGGCTCTTCTTCGAGAAATGCAACCTAAGTTCCTCAAAATATAAGTTACAAGAAGCAAAAATTTGATCTTATCGACTTCTTACATACTAAAAAAGAATCAATGAATTCTTCCTTCAACATACACAAGCTATAATTTCAATTTGACATAATGAGTTGCAAACCACTGCAAGCAGAAGATTGTGTTGTCTTATAGAGAAAAATAATCAGTAATCACTCTGGAAAAACAACAAACTCTCAATCACATGTGCTCTCTTGAAAAGCCCTAAATTTTTCTAACACTAATGACACTTTGCAATCGAGAAAACAAAGTACCTAATCTGATGCTTTGAAATAAAAAACAAAATCAAACTATCTCATCAATGACTAGTCCTTCCATTGATTAATCAGTAATTCACCAGATGAAACTTCGAACCCTAATTTGCAAAAGTAAATAATTTTTCAAAAGGCAACCCAGAAAGTCAAATCAAAATAACGAGGAGATTTCCAAAAAGTAAACAAGTGTAATTAAACAGGAAAAACAAAAATTTATGGACTTGACGAAGAGAAAACTGAAATTTTAAAAAATTTTAGGTATGTGCACAGGCAATAGATCAATCTAGTGCACATACTCATTGTTGTAAAGGAAAAAGTGTGCAGAAATATGCTTTGTGCCTAATAATAAAGTGCACACACTAGGAATTTTTTAGAAAAAATAAAAACAAGTCAAATAAATCATAATATCCATAATTTTAGTATTTTCCAAACACTCGGAGAGGGCTATGACAAAAGGATCAAAGGTCAAAACAAAGATAAAGATGGAGAGTGAGACGCTCCCCAGTAGAGTCACAAATTTGTTATGCAGACTAATCCCTCTCACGAACAAGATGGATCTCCCTAGACCTCAAAGAAATCTAGTAACAAGCAAGAAAGGACTGCTACTTGTCCTTAGCTTATGATTGATTGAAACAAACCATATCAAAGAGATCACTTGCTGTTTAATTAAAGTGCCTATTGAAGTCCCTTCCAGTGCCTTCGACAATTAACTTCCCTTTGATTCTTTAGAGACCATTCAAATGCTTTCCACAACTTCTCCCTGATGTCTTGAAGGAGATATGCATAGGGGGGTTGTTGGTGACTACAACAAGCTGGTAAATCAAGGCAAAAAGCATTTTCACCAATCTTCTCAAGTATCCTAAAAGGTCCATACCTGATAGGCTTTAGCTTTTTACCTTCACCTTGCATCTTGTCCTTGCTGAT
>APFE031449396.1:227467-246611 GCA_000404065.3 Pinus taeda | reverse complement strand
GCGATTGATATTTCGGATCGATCTACAGCTCACATGGTACTATTATCTGTGTCTGTATTCTTTTTCGTTATATGAATTGTTATTGAAATCGCTCTTTCTATTATCGCTTATATATATATATATGTGTGTGTGTGTGTGTGTGTGTGTGTGTGTGTGTGTGTGTTTTTCATAGCATTCTTTATGCATTCCACTATTGGTTGTTTATCGTATGCTCTTCTTTCAGACGTATATATGTATCGATGATATGAAAAGTGAATGTAGTAATCTGTATGCATCGCTTCATTGTGACTATTCATGTGAAGCAATCTTTGAATGATTAAACATCCTTTATTTATTTCGCAGAGTCATCTATATGCCTGATAAATAGATAAAGATTATTTAACACTACATTCTGAATGAATAAGTTGTTCCCGGGATTAGTATATTAGTTTCCCTATTTTTGTAAATAAAATAAGTTATTCGCCTATCATTTAAGCAATTTATTCATCACCCATCCATCCCTTTTATTTCATTATCGGGAAACTGGTCCCGTTATCTCCAGTCGGAGCCACCATTCCAAACGGAAAAGGACCTGTACCAAGGTCCGGACCGGGTGGTTATCCCCGATGTTGTTGCAACGATTTCCGAGGCCTCAACAGAATGGAGAGGGTGAACGAAGGAAGAAGGGCAAAGGGTGAGAAAAAAACTAGACTCCTTGATTGAAGGTTAGAACCGTAAGAAGATAAAATATTTTCACTGAAAAAAGATACAATAAAAGAGCATTTTTATTTTCCTAAACTTATTGCAAATAAAAAGAAAAGTGATTCATGGTGGACAAAATAGGAACGTCAACTTTGTCCTCCATGAGTAACAAGGCTAATGTGGCATCCTCTCGAATCATGGTGGACAAAATAGTAAGATAAACTTCCAAGTGGCACAAATTTTACATACAGAGAGCGTGTTTGATGTCTACTGCGCCATTGGAAAGGTCTTTGAATGTGGAACAATGTTTAGGGATTCATTATAAGCAAGAGTTTTTGGACACCCAAAAACCTCTTATAATGCCACAAATTACATTTGGAAATTTTCAAACCTCAGTTCACCAAACTAAGATTTGTTGGCAAAAATGGCCCTATAAGCTAATTCCTTCAAATCTTGTACTCCAAAAACATCAAGATAGATGAGAAATAATATAATGATATGTTCTAGATCATACCTCCCCATTTTTGGAGGCTTTGGGTCCCCCAAAATATTTATTGAATTAGGTAAGGAAATTTTTCTTTTACCTTTTCTCTCTGGAGTACTATTTAATCTTACTTGGAAGTTGTCATTCCAATCCAATCTATTAAGGTTGTGCTTCCTTTGTCTTGTAGTTCTAGATATATTCAAATCTTCTTGAGCATGTGATGCTAAATCCTCTATGGAATTTAGGACTTGCTTCCCTTCTTAATCCAACATGGAAAGCTCTAAATTTCATATTTTTCATATTCACTGTTAGGTAACTGTGCATGTATGGGTGTAGTCCTAAGTTTTTAGACATTATTTTCTACTTGTTCCAGTTTTTTCTAAGGACCATATAAAAAAATTGTAATTTTCTTACCAAGAACTTGTGGTCTCTCTTTGTTCAATTGTAACCTTACTCCATCACCCACTCTCAAAGACCTTTCTATCATTTGTTGATCATGCCTAGCCTTATAATTTTTCTATGATTTATTTAATGCCTCCTATACTTGTAAATGGATCTTTCTATTATTCTCAACAATTTCTTTTGCTCTTAAAACATCCCCTATGAAATCCTCCCCCACTCTTCCTTGTTGTCCATATACTAAATCCAAAGGTGAAGGTGGAAAATATCCAAAACAAATATCAAATAGTGACTGATTAGTTGAAGTGTGAACTACTTCGTTGTAAGAGTGTTGTAAATAAACCATATTTTCATCTCGATTCTTCAGATACTTTTGATTATAAACCTCAAAAGTTGTACCAAAGTATTGTTTACTACTTTATTTTCCCATCTATCGATGGATGTAATGCTATAGACCTCTTCAATTTTGTGTTCATCTTCTCCACAATGTAGTCGAAAATTCATTGAGAAATCCAATGTCCCTATTTGAAATGATGCTCCTAGATGTTCCAAGGTGCACTAGGATTTATTCAAAGAACAAGTTTGATACTTCTTTTATAGGGCATGAGAATGCACATTTTGTTGAATCTATCGACTATGACGAGTAGTAGTTATGCCCTTTTCTAGTAGTTGTTAAACCTTCTAATAAATCCTGGAAACGTTTTCCTAGAGACAAGTGGGTATAGATAAGGTATGATATAGACCATGTTTCCTAATATAGGGCTTGTTGGAATAACAAAATATATACCCTCTAATGAATCTGTCTACGTCTTCTTTTATCTTGGGTTAGTACATACCTCTACAAATTGGAATCTATCTTCCCAACATCAAAATGTTCTACAACCTTAAAGGTATGAGCCTCTTTAATAAGTTGTAGTCGCTCACCTTTAAGAATGCTTAACTTTTCCAACTTGCGGAGTAACTTGTTTTGGAGATGGTACTCAATTATGTTGTGATCCATATTGGATCATTATATTGTCTGTCATCCATCTAAATGCTTTCACAGCGGAAAAAGTGGAGGAATCAGCGCATGAGACTGTTTTTATTGGTGGGATCCAGTTTGGCAAAACATGGTCCAAAACTTTTCGAGAGTGTTCTGAAGCATCAAACGATGTTTTTTTGGGGTAAAATTTTGCCACTTTAGGGCCACATCATTTTAAACATAGTTATGGATGAAATGAGAACTATTACCTCAAAACGGGTACTCAAGCCCAAAACCCCAAAAAAACAACCCAAAAATGAGATTTTTTTTTAGGGTAAATTTCAACAAGTTTTTAAATGGAAGTAAATTATTATTTTTTTTGTTTTAAATGGATGAAAAAAACCCTTAAAAAATTATTTATTCTGGAATTACAAAAAAAAATCCAAGTTACAATTTAGACATTTTTTAGCAATGGGGTTAAAGAGAAAATATCCGGATTTTGAAACTGTGAAATTCCAACAATTCTCGGACATGATTTTAAAGATAAAATATCATGTCTGATAATTCCAACTATTTCCATCAATGTTGTTAAAGATGAAATATCTTGACTCTAAAACACCTTGAAATTGTAATTGTTTTCAACCATAACATTAAAGATAAAATATCATGACTTAGAAAAACTTTAAAATCTTGACAATTTTTCAACCATGCAACTAAAATCAAAGATTATGACTACAAAAAAATCTCAAGTTTTCAAAATATTTCAAACACAACATTATGGAAAAATTTTATGAGTAAAAAAACTTAAAAAATGAACACTTGAATGAAAGAGTTATTATACTGAGCGTTTTTTTTTTTCAAATGTTAATTATATAACAATTTTTAAAAATCAACTATCAAATTGACACGTAGTGTAAGTGAGCTCAACCCATTGTAATAAAAACTTAAAGACCAACCATGAAATTAACACATTGTGAAACATACTCCAACCCATTGTAATAAAAACTTAAAGACCAACCATGAAATTAACACATTGTGAAGCATACTCTACTCATTATAACGAGAAATTTAAAATCAACTATCAAATTCCACATAATTGGATTGGGTTGCTAGACAAACATTGACACGGACCCATATATATATATATAGGGGAGGTGGGGTGGAGGGAGGAGAGAGGTGATGGGTTGAGTTTTTTTTTTCTCTTTCTTATAAATTAATGTGTTTTTTCATTGTTTTTTTTCAATTTTTTTAAAATTGTTTTGAATTTTTGTTTTTGAATTTATTTATTTTTCTGTTATTTGTTTGTTTTTATATTTTTAATTTAAAAAAGTCTTATTTTATATTATTTTATCTTTTATTTTTTTATTTTGTTTATTAAATTATTTAATTTTTTATTTTATTATTTATATATATATATATATAATATATATATATATTTTAATTTTAATTTTTTTTTTTATATTATATATATATATATGGTTTTATTTTTTATTTTTATTTTTTAAGTTAAAAATGTTTGTAGATTTTTTTGGTGGTACTTGTTTGTTTTATATGTGTGTGTGTGTGTTTTTTTTTATTTTAATTTTTTGTTTTTTGTTTATTTTTTTTTTTTTGGTTAATTTGTTTTTTTTTTACGGTTGATTGGGTGTTTTGTACTTTTTTTTGGTTATTGATTTTGTTTTGTCATGTTGTTGTTGTTTTGTTGTTGTTTTTTTTTTTTTTTTTTTAATTTTAATGTTTTATGCTTTTTATTTTTTTTTATGTTTTTATTACATTTTTTTATTATTTTATTTGTCATGTCTTAGTTTTTTTTACAGTTTTATAGGTTTTTTGTTTTTATAATATATAATATATATATATATATTTATATATATATATTGTATTAATATTTTTGGTCATGTTTTTTGTTTTTTGTTTTTTGTTTTTTTTTTTGAAATTTAATTTTTATGTTTTATTACTAACAGGAAAATCACCAACATTTAAAATAAATTATCCATATTTAGTTCATTAGAAAATTTAAAGTGTAAAAACTAAGTCCTTTAAACAAAAAGGTTGATGCTCATAAGCACTTTTTACAATCAAGATGAAAATTATTAACAAAAAAAAATGTTCACATTTAATACATAAACAAATTTAAAGTGTCAAAAATAAGTCCTCTAAAAAATGTGTTGATAGTGCATCAACGCTTTTCAAAATCAGCGTGAAAATCGCTAACATTTAAAAAATGTGTTGATGCTGTATCAACACTTTTTAAAATTAGCATGAAAATTATTAACATCGAAAAAAAATATTCATACTTGATACATAAGAAAATTTAAAGTGCCAAAAATACACTTAAAAAAAGTGTATTTTGACATACCACTTTTCAAAATTGAGTGATTTTTTGCTACCTAAAAAAAAAGGGTACCGGTTCACTTTTTCATTTTATCGGTAACTATGATTTTTTACTATTATACATTTAGAGACTTTTTCCACGACGCAATAATCAAGTCAATCAGACTCTGTATGTGAAAGTTATGCCACTTAGAAGTTGACCTTCCTATTTTCATCACAATAGTTTGAGATGATGCCACGTCAGCCCCCATTATTCATGAAAAAGGGGCTAGCCACGTGATTATGATGTAGAAGACTAGTAGGCTATTAGGTTCTATTATAACTGGGCCACTAGGAGGAAAATACATTCCATTCTTTTGAGTGCATTTGCTCTATAGCTAAGCAAAAATATCCAAGAGGGATAGGGGGTAGAACATAAAGAGGATTTGTGCACTGTAGCAACCTACAAGCCACATACCATACTTCTTTGTACTCATCCATATTCCTATTTAGAGTAAGAGAGTGGAGAAACCTAACCTTCCAATCGGATTTTTCTCTCGAAAGAGTTTCCTAGAGCATATATTGTGTCAAATGTGTGAGATTTTATTTTGTCATTCTATATTTTCTGCATAATTTTAGTTCGCATGCATGAACCATTAACAATGAATATACAAATCCATAAATCTAATAAAACTGTAATAATGTAGAATTTTAGTTTTTAAATATAATTTTATCAGATGTGTTATGAAAAACTGTCTATTAGAATATCCATGACAATTTACGAATCGTTTTGGTATTAGAGCATGTTTCTTTGGGTGTATTGTGGAGATTTGTAGGAGATCTAAATTGACTGGGCCAAAATTCATAAAACCCTAATCATGACTGACGAATCTGTGAATAACCTTCGTAATCCTGCAGTGTAGAGGTTTTCTGGTTGGAACAATAAGTCATTGGTATAAATTGAAATGTAAATCTCTTAATGATGGCCTTGATTAATAAGCTTGAGAAGTTTGGAGAAGATGGAGGTTCAAATGCAGAGGATAAATCAAAAGGGGATCAAGAGATTAGTAAGAAACAAAGAACTAACAAAGAAAGAACCCAACAAATATCAACCTAGTTTGAGTGCAATGAATAAATTACATCACCTGTTTAAAATGGAAGCAAAGGTCGATATAAAGTCATACCATGATGAGATCGACGCTCTGAAGTTGAATCAATGGTTGAAGCAACTGGAAGTGTATTTCAACATCCATCAAATTGAGGAAGAACAAAAGATTTCTTTTGTGTAGCTGAAATTAGAGGGCCATGCCTTGACATGGAAGAGCCACATGGAGACCTTGATGTTGGAGGGAAAGCCTCCAATGACTAAGTGGGAGGATTTCAAAACCCTCATTAAGTTGCAGTTTTACCCTATTGAGTACATAGAGGACAAGTGGATCCAATGGCACTACTTCAGGAAAAATCCAGGGAAAGCGTGTAGGAGTACACCACAAAGTTCGGAAAGATGGCCATAATGCTCGGTATCTCCCCAAAAAACCCAAATGTATTCTTAAAGTATTTGGGAGTTCTATGTCGCCATCTATGGGAGTAAGTGATGTTGTTTAATCTCAAATCAATGGAAAAATATTGTGTATAGGCATAGTACCTAGAGAACATAGGCTTGAAGATAGCGCAATCAAGTTGATCGAAGCAAAATGAGTAACATGATGCTTTTAAGGAGGTGAATAAGAAGAAAAAAGGGGAAAGATAAAAAGACGACAACCACAACATATTAGTGTAAAAATCCCAACAACCATTGTAACCACTACAACATTAACAACCATACAAAGGAGAAGTCCTGAAAGTTGCATCCAGAACTAAACTTGAAGAACAAGAAAAAAGACAATAAGAAGAAGAATATCATGGCCACAGATTCGAGCAATCAAGTTGAAAGCAACTCAGACGTGGATGAGAAGATTGTCTATATGTCAGTGCAAAAGGAGGTGAATCTGAGTAGCCTTCAGCAACAAAAAGAGAAAGAAATAACCAAACTCTTCCACATAAAGATACATGTCAAGAAGACAAAGATTGATGCTTAGTTTGACTCAAGATCGCAGGCAAATCTCATTGCAATAAAGCTAGTCAAGAAGTTGGAGCTAGAAGTTCATGATCATCCAAACCCATATCCACTTGGATGGGTAAATAAGGATGTAGAGCTGAAGGTAACAAAATAGTGAAAAATTAGATTTGTCATCAGTGCTGATTTTATTGATGAAGTAGAACTAGATGTGGCTCCCCTTAATTTATGCGTAGTCATGTTTGGGAGTCCCTACATGTACATGCTAGATGCAATATTCATGTAAAGAGCCAACCAATATCAGCTCATTAAGGATGAAAAATCATTCATTATTAATGCACACAAAGGCAATAATTTTTTTTGCTGGTAAGTGCCAAACAAGCCAAGAAATTAATCAATACCAACAAGTATGTTTTGTTATTTTTAAGAGAAAAACAACTTGTAGAAGAATCAGTAAGAGATAGGACATTCTTGGATGGGTGTGTTGGAAAATCAATGCAAATAGAATAGGCTGTAATTCTCCTTACTTAATAATTACTTGTGAGTTATGTTGGCTTCTTTTAATTCTTTATTATCTTCTCTTTCATCAAGCAATTACCATATTATGTGTGCATGAAGATCACAAAACAAAAGACACAAGATGTAGGCACTATGTCCCGGAAAAACCCCCTTCGAGGGGAAAACCTAGTAAAAAATTCTCTTCTTTTCAATAGTATTCTTTGAGATTCTTCGCCCTAGACAAAGACCAAACCTTCCCTCCATACCAAGTCAGCCTCCTAGATCTTCGATCTCTTTCCCAACAACTTCGACTATGTAGTAGCTTCTGGCATCAGGCAACAACTTTCGACATCAGGCATTGACGAAACTTGAAAGACTTCGATCTCCCAAACTAGGGCACGAAACAGACAGAGAGAGACACCAAAAGTTCAATTTTCTTCTTCTCCTTAGACTTCACCCAACTCACACTTCCTTTTCTTCCTTAGACTCACTTCACACTTCTCCAGCTTCCTTAGAGATATCGAACTAGTTTGAGATAAGATGCTTCAAATGATTTCGACTTGCTTCTATTTATAGGCTTCAAGGGAGGTCGAATTAATGTCCTTAGGCCGACTTGATTTCTTTTAGGTTGACTTGGTGTGGAGGGTACATAAATTATATTTGACTCAATACAAAACCTTTTTATACGATTCAAAAGCCCAAGAATGGTCTCTTTGAATGTACAATGACTCTATAAACTCAATATTAATCTTAGGAGTCGACAATGGGGACTTTGACTAATATAATGATGACTCAAGCATGAAACCCATGCTTTAATAAGTCATTGTTACAATAATAAAAATTATTTTCTTTATTCTTTTAACAAGTACATTTCATGATGACTCAAATACATTAATGAAGACCAAATTTAGTTACATTTTCCAACACTCACTCTTAACTAGGAAGGTATTAATAATATAAAAATACAATAGAAGATACCAAACTATATGAACAATGAAGAAATTTAGGCACCATAATGCCATGGATTAGATTCCTAACCATGGAAATAAATCCATTGGTCTCTCATAAATTTAGGCACTACAATGCCATGGACTAGATTCCCCACCAGGGAAATCTATCCATGTTGGAATAAGGTGTATTCAAGCTTTCAACCTCTCTAGGTACCATCAGGTTTACTCGCTAACTATCAACTCAAGGACCTAGGTGCATATCCCTGGTTAGATCTCTACGACCCACACCACCTTCCCTACTTTGGGACCTAGACATCAACACAAAGTGTTGACCAGATGTCCTCCCAGTCAATGCTTCACTCGTAAAGCCTCAACAAATCTCTTCCAATCTCTTATCATCAATACAAACAACAATATCTACCAAACCAAGCAGGTTCCTTATATATTAAAACTTCTTATTAGGAAGAGCCTTTGTCTATATGTATGTTATTTGTTCATCTGCCGAAACATACTCCAACTTCGCGATCCCATCGTGCACCAGGGTCCTAATAAAGTGGAACTTATCGTTGATATGTTTCGATCTAGCATGAAACATGGTATCTCCAGACATCTTGATACAAATTTGATTGTCACAATTAATCACAGTAAGACCCAAAGACTTCTCGAACAAATTTGTCAGAAGCCTCCTTAACCAAACAACCTCCTTTCCTACTTCACATACAACCACATATTCTGCCTCAACACTACTTAAACCAACAAGATCTTGCTTCCTACTCATCCATGAAATCATAACAACTCCCAGACTAAAACATCCTCTGGTAGTGCTCCTTCCATCAGTCTCACTACCACCCCAATTAGAGTCTGTGAAGCCAATTAGCTTGACTTCCTTACTATTGTACTTTAGGAAGTGATGTATAGTGCCACAAAGATACCTCAACATATGTTTGGCAACTATCCAATGATCGTGACGAGGCTCCAACTAAAACTAACTAAGAATGTTTACTGCAAAACATATATATGACTTAGTATTTATCAGATACATTAGGGAACCCACCAACTATCGATAAGAGGTAGGATCCATGAGAAAGTGTCAGAGCCCATCAAATTATTAAGATTGGTGATCATAGGAGTAGTCATTGACTTGGAATCCATCATTTCAAATTTTTACAACAACTTGATGATGTATTTTCCTTGCCTCAAATATATCTCCCCATGTCTCTACCATACTTCTAGACCTAGGTAATAGTGCATCAGTCCTAGGTCCTTCATTTCAAATTCATTTGCCAACATATTCTTGCATTCTTGAATTCTTCTCTCCAAACCTGTGATGTATAGATCATCCACATATAGTAGAATAATGACAAACTCATTATTCACGAGCTTGATGTAGAGATTTGGATAAGCAATACTCTTCATGAACCCAATTCTAAGTAGATATGCATCCATCCTTGCATAACATGCCCTAGGTGTTTGCTGCAAACCATATAGGGCCTTCTTAAGTTTGCAAACATGAGAGTCCCTACTATTAACTTCAAATCCTTCGGGCTATTCAATAAACACTTCCTCATCAATGGTTCCATTCAGAAATGTGTTTTTACATCCATTTGAAACCAAAGATCCATTTTAGCAGCCAATGAAATCAAATATCTAATGGTAGTGTACCTTGTTGTGGGAGAAAAGGTTTCTTCATAATCAATGCCTTCCTTTTGAGAGAAATCACTCGCAAAGAATCTTGCTTTGTACTTTTCTATACTTACATCAACAACATGTTTGATCTTATAGATCCATTTGGAGGTGACAACTAATTTGTCACTTGGTCTAGGAATGATTTCCAAAACCCCATTCTTCATGATAGATTGATATTCTTCCTGCATTTCTTTCTTCCAAACCTTTTGATGAATAAATTCCTTGAATGTAGATGGTTCGACTTCAATTAAATTTGTCATGTATGCAACATAACCAAAATATCTTTTCAGTTTCTTACTTTCCCTCAAGGTTCCTTTCGCAGCTTCACGTCCTTCAACAACCTCTAATGTGGCTTTTAACCAATTTGGCCTCTTCCTTCTTGTTGGGATGACCACCGATTGAATAGGCTCACTTGGTCCTTCTTCTTCTTCTTGATTTGTAGTAGGGTTTTCATGATGAACTTCTTCTTCTTGATCTATGGGAACTTCTTTGTCATTAGAATCAATAGGAATGTATTTTGATTTCTTGTATACTTGATTTTTATCAATTATGGCATCTGTGTTTACTTTAATGTGTCTTCCTTCAGTTACGTAGATTCTATATGATTTTGAGGAGAGAATATATCCAATGAATATTCCCTTGATACTTGTTGACTCCAACTTCTTTCGCTTGTCCTTTGGAACATGGATATATGCTAGACTTCCAAAGATTCAGAGGTGATCCACACTCATCATCTTTTCTATGAATACTTCTTTGAGTGTTGTATTATAAAGACTTTTATGAGGACTTCTATTTTGAATGCACACAACTGTCAGTGTTGCTTCTCCCCAGAAGAATTTTGGTAGGTCTTGATCAAGGAGCATAGTTCAAATGCCTTCTTTAACTGACCTATTCTTCCTTTTGGCCAATCCATTTTGTTCGGGATGATAGGGAAGAATGAGATCTCTCTTAATACCTGCTTCCTCACAATATGAAATCAATTCCTTAGAAGTGTATTCCCCACCATTGTCAGACCTTAGAGTTTTTATCTGTATTTCGGTTAGGGTTTCCACTTCGGACCTAAAGTCATTGAACTTATCAAATACTTCATCTTTTGTTTTGAGAAGATAAAGTCGTGTTTTTCTAGAATGGTGGTCAATGATTATCACATATTAGAGATTACCTCCAAGTGATTTGTCAGACATTGACCCACACACATTAGAATGGGTGAGGTCTAATATCTCTTTAGACCTAGTTTCACTATTCAGAAATGGCTTTCTTGTATGTTTTCCCATAGAGCATCCTTTGCACATACCTTCATGATCTAACTTCATATTGGGGATACCATGAACCAATTGACTAAGAATAGGGATGACCTTATAATGTATATGGCCATACCTCCTATGCCATAGCTCAATGGGACTGACTCCCATATGAACCCAAGCTTGAGGATGTGGTGTAATGACTCTATAAAGGCTTCCTTCACGAACTCCAATAACCCTAGCTTTATCAATGCTAAAGTCTTTTCCCCAAACCAATACTTTTCCATCAACAAAAGAAACTCTTTTCCCTTTATCTTCTAAAAAATAAATATAAATAAAATTCTTTTCCAAACCTGGAACATATAGAATGTTATTGAGGTGCAACTTTGATCCATTTTCCAACTTCAACAATGTTCATCCTAGGCCTTTAATAACATAGCTTTTGTTGTCACCCAATTCCACTGCGTGAGAAGATGACTCCTTTGATAGTGTATGAATTTGTTTACTTTCTCCTATCACGTGTCTTGATGCTCCATTAGCAATGATCCATGCATTGTCATCATTAAGAGAACCTGTAAGAGGAGCCAAAAATCCTTGACTTTTGACCTTGTTGAATAAGTAGTAGATGACCTTATTGATCTAGCTTCCAACAATGTTTATACGCATTCTTATATAGTTCCTCAAAGAGGGAGAATCCATGCCGACAAAGTGATGTTTAGTTTTTCCTGACCTTAGCTCCAA
The DNA here is from genome assembly GCA_000404065.3 of Pinus taeda. Lineage (NCBI taxonomy): Eukaryota > Viridiplantae > Streptophyta > Pinopsida > Pinales > Pinaceae > Pinus > Pinus taeda. Next base: position 234,601 of record APFE031449396.1, on the reverse strand, counting down.
TACCATGTTGGAAAATCAATGCAAATAGATTAGGGTTTGATTCTCTGTACTTGATAATTACTTGTGAGTTACGTTGAAATCTTTTAATTATCTTCTCTTTCATCAAGAAATTACCATATTATGTGTGTATGATAATCACAAAACAAGAGACGCAAGATGTAGGCACTATGCCATGGAAAAACCCCCTTTGAGGGGAAAACCTAGTAAAAAATTCTCTTCCTTTCAATAGTATTATTTGAGACTCTTCATCCTAGAAAAAGACCAAACCTTCTCTCCACACCAAGTCAGCATCCCAGATCTTTGACCTTTTTCCTAACAACTTCGACTATGTAGTTGCTTCCAGCATCAGGGATCAACGAAACTTGGAAGACTTTGATCTCCCAAACTAGGGCACGAAATAGAGAGAGGTAGGCACCAAAATTTCAATTTTTTTCTTCTCCTTAAACTTCACCCAACTTGTACTTCCTTTTCTTCCTTAGACTCACTTCGCACTTCTCTAGCTGAATCCTTAGAGATATCAAACTAGCTTGAGATGAGATGCTTTAAATGAATTCGAATTGCTTCTATTTAGGCTTCAGAGGAGGTCAATTTGGTGTCCTTAGGCTGACTTGATCTCTTCTAAGCTGAATTGGTGTGGAGGATACATAAATTATATTTGACTCAATACTAAACCTTTTTACATGATTCAAAAGTCCAAGAAGGGTCTCATTGAATGTACAATGACTCTATAAACTCAATATTAATCCTAGGATTACACAATGGGGAATTTGACTAATATAATGCTGACCCAAGCATGAAACCCATGTTTTAATAAGTCATTGTTACAATAATAATTTTTTTTCTTTATTCTTTTGAAAAGTACATTTCATGATGACTTGAATACATTAATGAAGACTGAACCTAGTTACATTTTCTAACACAATGTACTAAGAAATATAAACAACATTTGGAAAAGTTGCTATAGGCATATAGGGATGTGTTCCGAGAGCCTTAAGGGTTACCACCTAAGAGGGAAGTGGAACACAAGATCCAACTATTGTCAGACTCCCCATTGTTAAACATTGAGTTGTATAGACAGTGTGTTATAGAATAAAGTGATACAAATAAATAGTTGCAACAACCACTGGAACATGGTGTGATTTGACCGAGTATGTCACCATGTGGGTCACCCCTCATCATTGTGCCAAAGAAAGACGAGACTTGACAAATGTGTATAGACTACAGGGTGTTGAACAAAATCATGCTCAAGAACAAGTACCTCCTGCTTAAGATAGATGATTTGTGGGACTTGTTGCAATAATAAAAATATTTCACCCAATTGGACTTAAAGTCTAGATATCACCAGGTTCGAGTCAGATAAGAAGATACATGGAAAACTGCTTTCAAAACCAGGTAAGGTTTGTATGAGTGGTTAGTCATTCTATTTGGCCTATGTAATGCACCAACTACATTTATGAGATTAATGAATGAAAAACATGATTGCGATCACATGTTTTTCATGTATTTCACATTTTTCGTGTAGTAGGGTTCATCGAAAATATGCAACATGGGTACTCATTGGATGCAAAATTAAATTCTGCATCCAACGAGTGCTTCTGCTCAAAATTTAAGTAAAATCATAGGGAGAAGTTGAAAATACGAGTTCAAAATGTAGTTTGTTTGTTTGTTTTTTTTTTTCCCTCCAAAACTTGATGAGCTAATCTAATATTATTTTATTATTTCCACTATTATTTTACAATATTCCTTAAGAGGCCATTTTAGGCCTCAAAATTTCTCTAATGTAGGTCCCTATGGCACAGGTGGAGGACCTCCCTAAGGGGATACAATGCCAAGTAGTTAGAGTACCATGAGGCATGGGTGTGACTCTTTCGATGCGTAGCAATTGCCATTGTCTATTACCTAGACACAAATCAAGGCTATGGGCCTCAATCATAGTTATTGATACATGTATATATGTATTGATTAAATCTATAGATATGATCACCAAACTATAAGCCTTGATTTTGTAGGACATCTGTCCACATTTTGTAATGATACTTTGAAAAACACACACACACACACAAATTTTGTAGGATTTACATGTATAAAATGATGTGATCGTTTAATTTTGAACATGTTTTTGAAGTGATAAATTATATATATGCCAATCCAAAAGATAATTAGTAATGAAATCAACAATTTCATTTATTAATTAGGGAAAATTAACGTAATTAATATAATTGAATAAACACTAAATTTACCTTACTCAAATAAATATAAAATAATATAGAATCACACACGTGATACACATTGTTGAGATGAAATGCCACCAATTGCAAGTCTATATGACTCAGTAAAGATTATACGCCATGTGAAATAACTTTTGAGAGTAATTCAATAATGATGCAATATTGTTGGTTGTACCGCTTGTACAAGTGCCACTAGACACAAGAATCTAGGTAGGAGAATAGATCACCTAATATGTAGAAGCCAAGTTCTAAGCATGATGACTAACACCATTCACAAACCTGAGGAAAACTGGATCATCCATTGACATCTATCAAGGCATGTCAAAAACATGATAATGCACTATATACATCAATTACAAAACAAAGTAGATGCTTGAAAAAAAGCTCAAGCATAGTACTTCTTGAGATAGATCCCATTTTTGGGCTTTGAAAGCATGTTTCCATCATAATCAATCAACTTATATGCTCATTTATTAAGTACATGTCTCATGGTATAAGGCCCATAACACATCGACTTAAATTCACTTATTTCTAAAGCATCATTGTCTTCAATCATAAAACAAAATGAGGTCGCCTTTAGAGAAGACCTTGGGATGGAAAAATTCATCATATTGACTTTTGACACATTGATTATGTGCTTCGTTTGTTGTACCGGTATCTCGATGTTTCTCATCTAGATGCTCTAGGTAAACAAAGTGCTCTTCTAGGCTAGATGTATTAGGAAGAAGCTTAGAGATGTTTTCTCGCATTCAATCGAGAGAATAAATTCCACACCGTGAAACAGTTAGAACATAGTAAACCCTGTAGCAATTATAACATACATTTAGTATGCCCAAAAGGTAGGATAAAATATTACACGGCTATAGGACTTCCTTTCATTAATAATTCTTTGCAAAATGGTTTTTAATGACTTATTAACCACCTCCAACTGTCCATTTTCTTAACGGTAATAACAAGATAGATATTCCTCTTTGAATCCCAAATTTAAAGCTAACTTAAACATCATCTTTTTTTGCAAATCACTGTCATGGTTGTTAGAAAACTAGAAAGGCATACATATTTTCTTATGTTAATGATTACATTGTGATAATTTTGTAGTTTTATTGTCTTCTCTTATGTTCTTCTTTTATCTTAGTTTCATCAAGCAATCATCATAACAAAGCATGAAGATCAATAACACTTTTTACATTCTTCAACACTCCCTCATAATTACATATATATGAAGGTACATGGAAAATCTCAAGTGATATACTCTATGAAGAGTCACAACACACACAACACTAACAATGTAAACTTTGAAATGGGAACTATAAACTCAAAACGGGAACTCTGGCAAAAAAAACCCCATAAAAACATGAAAAACAATGCTAAAAGAGAAAAGTGTGTATATTGGAAAGATGGTTTTTTTTAGGGTCAATTTTGAACATGTTTTAAAATTGATAGTGAAAACTAAATTTTCTGCAAAAAACACCAGAAAATGAAAATCATTGATACTGGAACTATGATTTTTTTTAAGGTCAATTTTCAATATTTAAAAAAAATGTCATTAAATCGAAATTTTTATGTGAAAAATTGTGCAAAACACGCTAAAAACAAAAAATGTTGATGGTGCAATAACACTTCTTTTCTTTTTTTTTTTTATATAATTTTCAACATATTTTACAAATGACATACTCATATATATATAGTATAAATTTTCAATATTTTGAAAATAATGGTTAAATTTTTTTATCATGACTCCGAAAAAACATTAAAATTAAAAAAAATAAAATCAAAACATAATAAATAAAAAAATAAAAATAAAATAAATAATCAAACATAAAAAAAATATAATGTCAGTGAAATTTCCAAATTCTACTATTAAACATTAAAATGTTTCATATTCATATCTGTATGTGTGATATTCATGGTATGGGCAATAAAAACCAATTTAAGTTATTAGCTGAATGACTTGAATAAAATAAAATAATTTCAGAGAGAAGAGTCTGTAATCTGCGATGATAATTTTCTGTGCAAAGTATTGGGTTTTCTTGTTTCCGTGGACTGTAAATATGGTAAAGTATATATCGTGTTACGATACAGAACATCAATATCGGCATTTGAAAGGCGAGTTCATTGTTTTGTAGAAGTTACTACCGTTGCACACAGAATAATGGTCGTGTGAACAAACGAGTGGAGCGTTTAAGTGATGATTTCTGGATGGTTATCATTATAATATGATAAAAGTAATTATTAATTAAATTGAATCATATTAGTTAATTTGAAACGCGTTGACAAATAATCTTAATAAACTATATCAATAACCATAAATTTAAATCTTATACAATATAACAATAACAGCAGGAAATTTTATAATATATATATATAATATAATATATATATATAATTTTATATTACAGACCATTCTCTCCTTCAGCAAAATGAATGACATACCATTCTTATGTTTCAATGAGAAAAACTTCAATGAAATTAAAATACTTGTCCTGCTATTTCCTGGAAAAAAATTCTTTGTAATATAATTAATTTGATTATTTTTCTACAACAAGTAATAATAAAAGCTTCCATTTTTTGATAATATACAATCATGATGTCCTGCAAAACCAGAATTATGTTTCAATGAGAAAAAATTCAAAGAAATTAAAATACTTGTCCTGCTATTTCCTGGGAAAAAATCATTGTAATATAATTAATTTGATTTTTTTTTTCTACAACCAGTAATAATAAGACCCTGCAGTTTCGACAGTATACAATTATGATGTCCTGCATAACCAGAAATTATGTTTCAAATGAGAAAAAACTTCAAAACAAGTTGTATTGCGCATAATGTAAGAAACCCACTGTGTGAAGAAAGCAAGCACTCATTTTGGATTTTGAGTTTCAATGGATGATTGCAAAACCAAAAGTCGATCACTTTCATAAGTATAAAATTCTTTAAACGCGCTCACTCTCTCAGGAACGTGATGAGAACATCATGAAGGCAAGCATTAGTCTTGGTTTACTGGACCTCATGGTCTGTACATCGTATCTGCCAATTTCAACGACATGTGATCAGTGTATAGACAATGTCAACACTGTGTAGTTGACAATGACAGTCGCAGCTCGGCGGGCCCGGAATCGGATAGCCACCATCCTGCCCCACCGGCCTGGCTTAAATAAAAATTATTTTTTTTCCAAACATTTTAAATACATTAAAAAAAATTAAATGAAAAATGGTTTTTTTAATTTTATAGTTTAATATTAGTAATGTATATATATATAATTATACTTTTTGTTGTTGTTTTTTTTTTAATTAAATGTATTTTATTTTTTATGTATTTTATTTTTTTTTTAATGTTTTTATTAAAAATGGTAAGTTTTAATTTTGGTTTTTCTTTTAAATCTAAATAAATTTTTTAAAATTTTAAATATTTTTATTTTTTATATTTAAATGTTTTTTTATTTTTAAAATTGTAAAATACATGTTTTTTACTTTTTAATTTTTATATTAAAAGATAAATCAAATTATAGATATGTTGTTATTTTTTTTTTTTCTTTTTTTTAATATATTTATATATTTATATATATATATATTCATATATGATATTATTTTTTTTATTAAGTATATATGTACATTGTTGAATTGAGGTTTTTGCGATTTATATCAATTTAGCTAGAGATTTTTCAGCGTAAATCATATGTTCTTTTGTTGACAGAACCAACTAGTGTGTTTCTTCGTCAGGACAAGTTGAAGAATTAGATCAAGCTATGCAAGTTAAATAGTTAGAGCAGAGCCTCCAACGGTTATAATTCGTGACTAGGTAACGTCAAAATTGCCTGGTCACGAATTATAACCGTTGGAGCTCTAACTATTTAACTTGCATAGCTTGATCTGATTCTTCAACTTGTCTTGACGATGAACCACACTGGTTGGTTCGAAACGCGTCAACAAAAAAAATATCATGTGATTTACGTAGAAAAATCTTCTCGCCTATAATATATACTATATATATAAAATCTAGTTTATTTTTTATCTTTTTTTTTTAGGTTTTTTGTAAACTGCTTTTAAAATTTTTCTACTTTTAGTTATTATTTCATAGCTTCAGTTAATTCTTATCAGCTTTTTTTTTTTTCAAAATGTTTGTATGGTTAGATACTAGTATACTATATTATAATATAACCTATAATATATATATATTATATATATATACTATCATCATTGACATTTAGCTTCTGTGATCTCATATCAATTTAGCGAGAATCCTTTGGCGAAATTCCACATAGAGATAATTCTCTGCGACGCTTTTTCTGCTGCATCCATTCAATTTAGAAGAATCCTTCTTCGGCGAAAATCACATAGAGATAATTTTGTCGACGCGTTTCGAACCAACCAGTGTGGTTCATCATCAGGACAAGCTGAATGAGCAGATCTTGCTGTGCATTATAAATAGATCGGGCAGAATATCCAGGTAACGGCTAGAATTTGACCGAGAAATGGCTAGTTAGACCAAAATATTTATTTATTTAATTGTCAATTTTATTTATTTATTCATTTTTATTCAAATTAGTTAATTCGGTTATTAATTTTCTTATTAAATTAATGTAAATTGACAATTTTATAAATATATATCAAAATAAGTGAATTAATATATCATAAAATAATCGAGTAATTAAAAATAGATAATAGTTGAACTATATTTCAAATAAATATAGGTTAATTATATTTTAAATAAAATATCAGATAAAGGGAGATTTAAATAATTTAAATCAACGAGGTTATATAAATATTAGTCAGTTGTATAAGTTAAAAATAGAATATTCTATAAATAGTTAATTCTATTTTAAAATATATATAAATAAATAAATAAGTTTCATATTCATAGTCAAAGAATATCCTGATAAAAATATTTACTTAATAGTTTATTAAGGG
>APFE031449396.1:160239-227348 GCA_000404065.3 Pinus taeda | reverse complement strand
AATAATAAATTTTTAATTTAAGAATCAAAGAGCTTAAAAAAAAAAACACTCTAGGGAGAACACGACTAGGAGGAGAGCGCTGGGACCCAGCAACTACTAATCTTCCAACCATCCTCTCTATTGAGATTGTTCGGCCTTTTTTCAATCTCAAGGGCTTCCCTAAATTTCTGGTGATGGAATTGCGACACTCTAGCAATCACACTAGCTTCTTCGATGCAGACATGGTGATTGGTTTTCTCCACATGCTCTGCTAAAGCGGAAGACTTGGTTCTCATATGCCTGAGGTTCGCTGTGTGCTCACTAATCCTTTGGTTAATGGAGCGACCAGTCTCAGCGATATAGGGGGTCCCACATGAACAAGGAATAATATAAACACCTTTCATGTCCTTGGGGTCAATAGGATTCTTCACAGATCTGAGGGACTTACGAATGGTGTTAAGAGGTCTAAAGGTTGTGGGGACATTGTGCTTCTTAAGAATCCTCGCAATCCTATCCGTGGTCCCTTGAACATACGGAAGATGGACCCCAGGAATTCGAACCTTAGGTTCCCCTCTGGATAACGAATTCTTAGTCACTTTGAGGAAAGCCTTATGTCCCAAATGTATGCTATAACCGTTTTCAATGAAGACATTAAGGAGATGGGACTTCTCCTCCTCGAAGCTCCTTTCATCAGAGATCCTCAAGGAACGAGTCGCCAGAGTGTTGAGAACCCCCAACTTCTGGGCAGGGAAATGGTGGGAACTAGCATGAAGATACTGCTCTGTATGAATTTTCTTGCGAAACACTCAGTGGGAGAGGGAACCATCCTTATTCCTAGAGATAAGAATATCAAGGAACGGGAGGCAACCATCGACTTCTTGTTCCTTTGTGAACTTGATGGCTGATGATTGATTATTGAGATGATCGAAGAAGAGATCTAACTCATCTTGGCCATGAGACCAGATGACATTAGTGTCATCCACATATCTCTTCCAAAGCTTGGGAAGGAGACAGGCTGAGTTCAGAGCCTTAGATTCAAAATCCTCCATAAAAAGATTTGCAACAACAGGAGATAGGGGCGAGCCCATGGCAACTCCATAGGTTTGCTCAAAGAACTCCCCTTCAAAACTGAAAAAGGTCGAAGTGAGGAAGATCTCAACTAACCGAGCAGTATCAGGATCAGTTAGACGGTTGATCACTTCCATGGCCTCATTTATAGGTATGCAAGTGTAGAGAGAGACAACATCAAAACTGGCAAGAATGTCTCCAGAGTCTAGCTTGATGTCCTTGAGCTCCTCAATAAAGGAAGCCGAGTCTTTAACGAAGGACCCTGTACGACCAACTAAGGGTTTAAGCTTCAAGGCAAGGAACTTAGCAAGAAGATAGGTCGGACCACCTATGGTGTTGACAATGGGCCTAAGGGGAGCTCCTTCCTTATGAATTTTAGGGAGCCCATAGATTCTAGGGGTGATCGGATTGCTCTCAATGAGTTTATGGTGCAAGGGACTCACTGAGTTACCTGATTTAATGGCAAGGGCCACAATCTTGGAGATCTTCTTCAACGGGTTTTTGGGAAGCTTCTTATAACTTCCACTGTTATGAAGATGATCTAACATTTTATTGCGGTAGTCTTCCGTGTTGAGAATAACAACAGCCCCACTTTTGTTAGCTTTCAGAACAACAATGTCTTTGTTCTGATTTAAGGATTTTAGTGCTTCAAATTCATTTTTGTCTTTTTTATATATATTTTTATATATTGTGTTTTTTTTTTTTATTATGTCAAAAAAAATTGACATAAAAAATTTTAAATGAAAAATATAACATTTAAAAAAATTATTATACAAAATTTAAAGTGTAAAAAATTGTTAAATTTAGAAAATAATTATTTACATTTCATACATTAGAAAATTTAAAGTCAAAAAATGGGCTTTTAAAAAAAAGGTTTGATGTAGAATCACCACTTTTTAAAATCAGCATGCAAATCACTAACATTTTAAAATGTAATGTACATAAAAAAGAATTTAAATTGCCAAAAACTATGCTCTAAAAAAAATATGTGTGTTCTGCATCACCCCTTTTCAAAATCGGGTCACTTTTTTGCTATCTCTACGAAATGAGTAACATATCAGTTCCTGTTTCAAAGTTTACATTATTTAATTTAGATTAGATACCTGACCATGGTTACTCTAATCAGGTGGTACTAAGGTGGACTCAAGCTTTAGCCATTATAGGTACCATTAGGCTTTTAATCTCTACCACCAACCCATGGATCTAGGTGCGTATCCAAGGTCGAAGCTCCATGACCAATGCCACCCTCCCTACTTCGGGATCTAGATATCAACAAATAGGCCGATTAGATGTCCTCCGAAGCATCTTTCCATAAGATGCTTCATTTCTCGCAATCAATTAAATAAGATATATCCATCAATCCAAGCATGCTTCAAACATTCAATATTTTATGGAGAGATCCTGTACAATCAAAACTCCAATTAGTAATAAACTTCCAAATGTATATATACAAGTAAACACAAACCTTCAGGGTCAATCATTCTAATGCTGCTTATATTGTCTTCAATCTTATCAGAAGTTTTCCTTTTCCATTTCTTCAACAACACCAAATATAGTCTCAATACTTCTCAAGTATTTTGTTTATAACTTCATGAATCACGAACATTCATCCTTTCCTCTATCTAGGCTCCCTTTCAACTTGGGGAGTTCAACATCTCCATAACATCAGATAAACTTCATTCTTTCAAGGCTTCATTTCTTTCTTATGGAATCAAAGTCATCTTGATCATCATCATTCTTGTAGCTTCCTTCATCACGCTCATCATTATCATCTTCAATTTATGAATGTCTTGAAGATTTTGTACCTACAAATCTTCAACAACAAGTACAACCAAATACAAATTTATGAAGACAACTATAATAAGTTTATCCTGTCATTGCAATGGAAGCATTAAAGCATTCAAAATTTAGACATCAAATACTTAAACCTAGTTAGGTTTATAATCAACAAGAGACACATCCTTTTATATACTGGACTTCAACTTCTTCTTAGGGTTTTGTCATAAACGCTAGACTCCATCTTCGGGACACAACCTTAGATATCAACAATTCAATCAAACAAAGATCCAATCATAGTACTATACATCAACAAAATGCATTTATAATTACATGTTAGACTCTATTAGGGTTTGTTGCAAACCTTAGATTTTATCATTATAATTAAATCATATCAATAATCAAAAGCAATATCGTCATGTCCTAGACTATCAATCTCTATTAGAGTTTTGTTACAAACCTTAGATTTCACAAACTAAAACATGAACTTCAACAATTAAGTTAACATACTTGCATATACATATCTAGGATGCATTTCACATCAATATCTACTAGGTAAACCCAAGACACAAAAATTAATACATCAAAGTTAGTTATAAAACAATTTTATTCAAACTAAGGTTTCAATCATAAAGACAAACATACACCTAGGTCTTCATTTCTAGGAAATTACTATAAAGGTTTTATTCATGAACCCTAAATCACCAAACCCTAAAAATATAGGTTTCATTATATTACCTAGACATTAACTATAAACCCTAAAGGACTAGGGCTTTATCATAACAATACCAAAACTTTAAACTTCAAGAGAATAAGATTTCGAGACTTTATCAACAAACCGTAAGAACACTAGGGTTTCATAATCAACATTGGCATACCCTTAGCAACAAGAGGCTATGATTTTGTAGTGAACTCTAGAGGTTAGGGTTTCACAAGAATGATCAAAATTATAATATAATGATGGTAGATTCAATCTAATGATTAATCACCCTAACAAGAATTTGTAAGATTTAAAAAGAGAATGAACATACCTTTTCTGTGAAGAGAACTATGTGACAAAACTTGTAGTTTAAGGCGTACCTTGAATTGTTATTTAACAAACCTTGTAGGACTTGAATTATTGAAGGGATTCTTTTGCAACATAACTTCTTTCATGCTTCAAGTCTATCCTTTGAAGTCTCCTCCATAACCTTTATGTATTCTACAATATTTTCCTAAGGAAAATACAAAGAAAAGGTTATTAGCATATAATACAAACAAATCTTGATATGAGAGGGAAACCAAACATAAAAGAGGAAACAACGAATAAGATACATATATTTCAGTAAAATGGTGAAGCCTCCCTCTTAATTCAATATTGAGGGATACCTACAACTTATCAAAATAATTCAAAAATTTTCTAAAAAGACATGTTAGACCTAAAAACTCTAGAAATAAAAACATAAAGAAAAACAACACAAGACTAAGAAGGAAATGTAAGAGAGGACTTAGTAGTACAAGTATTTGACTTCTGATTTTTCAGTCTTATTCTTCTTATGCGGAGCTTCATCAATAACATTTCTTGTTCCCTAGCTCTCTTTTTATTCCTTAGATTCTCAGGACATTGATTTTTATAATGACCCATCTTATGACAGTTGTAACATTCAATATTGAACATGCCAACTTTCTTCTTTTTTCCTTTGAACTTCTTGAAGGTTCCTATCTCCTTGTGATGAGAAGAATAAGCATTAGAGGTGTTTTCTTCCTCATCCTCATTCTTGTTGCTTACTAATGATATTCAGGCTTCTTCTGATTGCATGCATTCCACATTTGTTCAAAGGTTGGAGTATCCTTACAACTACTAATTCCTGATGCAAAGTCACTCCAAGACTTTGGTAGACCTAGAGGAGAAATAATTACTAGTTCTTTTTTTGGTACAACCTTATCTATTGCTTAGAGTTCATATATCATTCTATATATCCTTACAAAATGTGATGACACATTATCGTCTCTTGTCATCGTTATTGTCCTTAGTTCATTCTCGAGGCTAGCTATATGACCAATGTTCTTGATAGTGAATAATTTGGAAAGAGCTTCCTACATTTCTTGAGAAGATTTTACGTTGGATATGTATGGAATTAGGTTTTCCTTTACTCTATCTACTATTAGATTCATGGCCAAGATTTTAGTTTCTCTGAAATTCTCTCTCTGTTTCATTTGTAGGCTTCTTGACTTTTCCTTGAACAAGGTACAACACTTTGTGCTTATGGAGGATAAGATCTATCCTCTTTTTCCATGCCCTGTAGCTAGAAGCTCCTTATAGTTTATTTTCTCCCTTCATTGAATTTTTCATATTGCTATCTTCTACTCCTTGCGACCTTCCTTGAAACACTTTTTATTCTCTTTTCAATAGATATTCAATCTACCATTTTCCTTTTTCATTTTAGCTCTGATACCATGTTAGAAAATAAAAAAGGTAGAAAGATTTTCTTATGTTGATAATTACTTGTGATATTATTGTTGTTTTATTATATTCTCTTATGATCTTATTTTATATTAGTTTCATCAAGTAATAATCAAAACAAAGCATGGATATCAACGACACTAGATGTAGGAACTCAACAAGGGAAAAAAACCCTCTATAGGGGAAAACCCAATCAAACTCTTCCACTAGAAAATCAAATTGAAATAGACCAAGACCTTAGACTTAAGAGACCTTCCTCCTCCATCAAGTCAACCTTCCAATATGATTCAAAAAAATTCAGTAGTCTCTTCTTGTCCAACAACTACATCCTAGCAATAACCCAGAATTTTGACCCCAAACAACTTCAGAATTTCAGCCCAACAACTACATCCTAGAAATAACCTAGAATTTTGACCCCAAACAACTTTAGAATTTCAGCCCAGCTACAATCCAGAACTTTGACCCCAACAACTTTAGAATTTTGACCCAATTGTAATCCATAAAATTCGCATGCATGATTGAAAGACTAGAGTGTTTAGAAATCACTAGGGAAATGATTATAATTAATTCTCTTTACTTGATAACTTCTTGTGATTCCTTTTTACTTATTAGCTTTGTTTCTTATTATTATATGTGTGAGGCATCAAACAACTACCAAAACAAGAAGAAAAATGACATATTATATAGGCTCCAAGGTAGGGCAAAAACATCTCCTCTTGATAGGAGAACCCTTAAATATCTTCTCTTCCTTATAGATTATTCAATTGAAGAATTCCATGACCTTAAGACTGAGACCAATACCCTCCAGGACCAAGACCAACCTCTTCTGATGATGTGCCAACTTAGATATAGTCAAACCCAGTCAAATATCTTCTAGTAGCACCTTTTTCAACCTCCTACTGCAATATTTTCGACCTCCTATTGCAGATATGAAATTTCAGCCTCCTTGCAACTACTGCTACCACATGTGGGAACTTCGATCTTCTTCTAGAGCCCTCCTCTGACCTTCACTTTCCTTTCCCTAAATTCTAAAGCTTGAAAGTGACCCTTGGTAACCTTCACTTGACCTCTTTGCCTCCTTTTCTCCAAGATCAAACTTGTAGATGGATGCCCTAGATCTGTTGTAGAAACCCTAGTCTTATTTAGCATGTGAGAGAGAGAACTAGCCCAGAAACAAATTTCCTTCATCCTTCTTATTCTTCACCACCTTCTCCTTCCTCTTACTTCGCTAGAATGAGTGATGAGTGAGTGTACTTCAAATAGGACGAGTCTCTTCCTTTAGGCCGACTTGCCAGCTGCCAGGTCGACTTGGTCTTAGAGGGTATTCTAACACTTTTAAAGACAAAATTAAATTTCTTTACAAGTTACAATGTGCCCAGTTGGGTATTCAACTTATGACAATGACTCTTTTGAATTCTTGGCCTAGGACAAACCCTAGAAGCACTTAATGTGTGCTTGATCTATAAAATAAAAGAACTTGAGCATGAAACCCATGTTCTAGAATAGAAATAATAATTTTTCTTTCATTTTATAATTTACAAGGATAAAAAATACATTTCATACTTATGAAGACCGAACCTAGTTACACATTTTTCAATATAGAAGATGAAGTTTTCCTCTTGAAAGAAGAATTGGAGCAACTCAAATCAAGGTTTCACAAAGGGATTGAATTCCTAGATCACATTCTCAGCATTTACAGATCTCCTCTCATTAAAAAAGGTCATGGCTATTAAGAAGGTTTCAAGGCACCGAAAACCAATGGTTTCCCAAGCACATCAAATGAATATCATCCCAATAATATTGATCAAGAAATCATTGCATTTTTCAGCATCTTTTATGAAGATCCAAAGAAAGTCATGAACCAAGCCAAGCATGTTCATTTCCATGACTCAGGGAAATTCCAAAAAGGAATAGAGTAAAAGAATCTAGAAGGAAGAGAGAGGATATATCATGACAAGGAATATTCACAAAGGATCCAAAAGTAGTAATGAAGCAGGGCCTGGAAATTAACAAATGAATATGGATCCTACAAGGAATCCTCACAAAGGATCCACAAGCAACAATGAAGCAGGTGTTGGAAATAAACAAATGAATAGTGGCCTATGCAAGGAATAAATTAAGAAGGTTAATATCTCTCTCTACATCCAAATATCAAAATAAGTTCCTTATTAGTTTTTATGTTCAAAATTTTGGCACAAAGTGCATGATTATAGAGCATATAATGTGGTCAGGTATAGAGGATATGATTAGGTGCCTAAATGAAGGCATGTGGATCAAATCAAGATAATTCCTCATCAATTTCCACAATTATTGAATCCAAATGTTAAATTTTACATATGTCACAACAAAGGTCATATAGAACAAGATTGTAGACCCAACTCAATATGGTACAATGGAAAGGGACTTCCTATTAATATAAGAATCAATTCTAAGAGATGAAGAAGAGGTCAAGAAGGACCTTGATTAGATCTGACTCCTTAGGTATAATCCCTTGGTGTAGGAATCTTCAAGACAACTATCTTTTGAATCAAAACTTGAAGAAGTTACCTTATACATGTAGAATGAGCATTTTGAAGACAAAATATGAACTATGAGAGGGAAGGATTTGGATAGTACAACTTGATGTGAAGTAAGGTTGATGGCATGCTTATTCTATCAAATGAACATGTATGATATAATTGAGAGTTGGTATGAAGGGGAGACCTTGTCAAGACTTTAGAAGAATGCATAAATAGTTAGGAACACCACATAAAAGAACATAATCTTAGAAGGAGACGCTATTATAATGGTAGCATAAAAGGAAGGAAACACGGATCTGATAGTTCCATAAGATCATATAAGAACATAAACAATTCAAGAAGTTGTGGAAGCATGGTTCTACAAGTAGTGGTAGGAATATAGTATGGTTTTAGGGTGAGAATCTATGACTTCCTAGTAGTAAGGTAGCATGGCTCATTCAGGTTCATAGGATCATATTGGAAAAAGAACAATTTGTGGAACTATGAAAGATACTTAGATGTTGCAAACATTATGGAAAAAAGGGAGCCACCATAGGATTATGTTTGCACATGAATATGGTATAAATTCATGACCCTTTTCCATTGATTTCAAAGGGGTGGGGAGTGGGAGATTAAAGACATTGATACAGATATTCGCTGAGCAGAAAGAAAGAAGGGAGGTATATTTGTAGTAAGAAAGGGGGAGTTCTCAACACTATGTGAGGGGAATTTTGGTGCATATCTAGGTTTGATTGACATCAATGAGCATTAATATATGATGGTGTTTCCATCAAGGAAAAAGGGGGGATTGTTGCATGTTATTTTGTCATTGATGACAACAAGGTGCCATTGATGTCAAAGGGTGTTGGACATTTGATAATCCCATGCTCCTCATGTGTTTTGTGACGTGTGCTTAACCACCTCATGGGGATTTGTTAACTCTAATGATGCGTCTATTTACTAACACTTGTAGGTTTTAGTTTAAGAAAAATCAAGATTCCAACGAATGGTATCAAAGCCAAAGGTATCGAGTCAAAAACACCCTTAACTTGTGCTGGGGGGGAGATTGTTTGGAATTGGATAATCTTGTGCTCCCCGTGTGATTAATCGCATCTCGGGGATCCTTTAAATTTGGTGTTGCATCCATTTACTAACACCTATAGGTTTTTTTGTAACACTGTGATTCCAGCAAATGGTTGTCTGAGATAGAAGTAATATCATTCATGGGTCCAAGAAGAAGTATGTCATCTAGACACCTTGCATACCCTCATTAACTGAGGTAAAAGGAAGACTGCAATTTATTGATATTTTGGCTAAGTTATGAAGCCCTAATGATCTTATAAACAACATAATTACATGGGTATCATTGAGAACTTTCCAACAATATATCCTTCTCTGAAAAACTCCTCTCGGATGAGAAATTATGGCCAATTGAAATCAACATTAGTTGTAGGCAAGGCCTAGGAAAAATACCCAAATTATTGATATGTTAAAGAGTGTGCACCTTTTGGGCACATCCATGGTTCATTGATCAGGTCAATGGTGGATCTCAAAAGAACATGCATGTTCTTTAACAATGTTAAAGAATGTGCACTTTTTCACTAATCAGAAAACTCCAAGAATCGAATAAGAAAGTGGATGTGAGATGTTGCCAAGAGTTTCATGAAACTTAATGCATCTTGGTAATTCAATAGAACGATGGCATGTGGCAATATTTCATTGAAGTGTACATGCACCAATTCAGCATTTACACTTAGTGTAGTTTCGTTGGACGAGTATTGTGATGTAAATGACCATGACATGGAAGCCTAGACACATGGTAGTCAATCACAAGATATGACATGAAAATTAGTACAATGTGGAATGACATGTGGCACAACTGGAGGCTACCATGTGGCATGCATATTTGGCACACTTTGATTGGTGAGAGTTACAAAAATGGTGACACATGTCACCCCTCACAATTTTCCACATGGCTTGATGTCACCGGGAAAATGACCAGTGACCACAAGGACATGGTCACATGGGATGGTAATGTGGTCACTTGGGCTAAGGTTATGAAGTATGGTCATATGGACATGGTCGTGTGGAAAAAAGGAGGGCTACTCTGTCTTAGTTTTGGGTCATGACAAAGGTCATATAATGGTGGAAATTATGTTCACATGGGTTGAAGTCTGATTTTAAGGGCATAATCAGTGGGCAACCCTCATATGCCATGGGACCATCAATCAAATATATATGTGTGTATGTGGGCGCACATGAAGTGCTTGGATTTGGCAAGGGAAAACACATAAATGTATAACCAAATTGGTGACATTTATTCTTTGTGGTGAATGTAAAAAAGCATTATATGTTGTATATCCTTTGGTTTAAAGTCAATGGTATATTGCTCTGCTTTTTCTCCAAGTCTGTGTTGTGGTTATGACTTCATTTAAATTGGGAATCTTCATAGAGGCAATGTAATATAGCTGGGGTCTTTGACGGAAGTCTCTAATAGTGTAGCCCGAACTTGCTGAAAGTCGGACACATTGGTCATGGAAGGTGATTAGATCCAACCTTCTATATATATTGGAGACAAATTTGGAAGAGAGCAAGGTCTGAGTATTGGAAAACATATTGGTGGTATAACAAGCCTTGGATAAAATAGTGGAGGTTTGATTATATAAAAATGATTTTTTTATAAATATTTAGAGACCAATTATACATATAGCGAAGGTAGAGGCATGTAGTCACAAAGTTTCATTAGCATAATACTGGTCCAAATATGATGGAGATCATGTACTATTAGCAAGGGTTATATATATATAAACTATATCAAAGGCCCAACACATAATTAAGATTTATGTAGTTCTGGTTCCGAGTGATGTGGCATGAGGATCATCACTTATTTGTTGACACTTGTACATCATGGGCTTAATGATCATACTGCTATCATGTATAACATGAGCCGAGATATGAGATCAAATCCTTGGCTCTTTTCCTTTGAAATCACTCCATAATAAAATCAATCCTAGAAGGCACTATTACAAGTGACGTTGCATAGTTGAGTTGGTAGCATATGAGTGTTGAATTGACGAGGTTCCTAGTTTGAACCATGTTGGGTATGTGGTTAGAAGTTTGTTATTAAATTTTTTTTTTTTCCCTTCACAAGTTCCATTATGTCTAATAGTTAATCAACAATGTACATTTTGTAGTGCCAAAAAAAGACTATTATGTCTAATGCACCCTAAGAGTGACCTATTATTCTTGAGTCAATTTGGAATCTGGGAGAAGCACAATGATCAATATTCAGAGGTGGATATTTCTAAAGGCATAAAACACCTCATTGACATATTTTTGATGGCTAAAATCTATATTATATGTTTGTAGGGCCTATGAGAATTTTGTAGTGTTTTTGAGTTTTTGGTAGAAGCAGGGTCTTAGATGAGTCAAATGTGACCAAATTGATGAACATGTTGAAAAAAATAAGTGATAGGCTATGACAAGGCATTGAAAGTAGTATGACAATAATATATCGTTCATTTTGAAGAATTATATTTTGTTTAAAGATAAGGTGGATCCATTTTGAAATATTTTGAAAAGAGGTCCACAAGAGGTTGAAGAAGGAGCTGGGTGCATTACTAAGGTTAGTGCCTCAATTAGGATGGAGCCAGAGCAAGTTAGAGCTTACTCATCATTGAGGTTGGTGCCTCAATTATGTTGAATCCTAGAGGAAGTTAGAGTTTGCTCATCATTGAGGTTGGTTTCTCAATCAGGTTGGAGCCTAAAGGAAGTCAAATCTTGCTCATCATAGAGGTTGGTGCCCCAATCAGGTTGGATCCTTAAGAAAGTTGGATCTTTCTCATCATTGAGGTTGAATCCTCAATCCAGTTGTAGCTTGCAGTGAGTAGTTGGCTGCATTATTTTGAGGGTGGTGCCTCAATCAGGTTATAACCTATTGCAAGTAGAAACTTACATATTTTGGGGGTGGGTGCCTCTAACAAGTAATTGCCTACAAATCTGTGTAATGAATTGAAGCATAAGAAGAAGATTTTTTTTTTGGTTTTCTCCCATATGGGGTTCCATGTAAAAACTTGTGTCTCTTTGTGATTGATGTGATAGCTTCTTAGTGTGTTATTGATATGATGGTGGCTTTGCGATGTAATGTAGGCTATGTGTTGATATGCTATACATGATTATGGTACATTGCACTATAATTATTTGTTGAAGAAAACTTATGAAATGGTAAAATTGATCTCACACTAATTCACCCCCTCCCCTATCAATGTGATCTTTGGTATAATAAGAAGTGTTAGGTAAAACTTGACTTAGTGGAAGAGTCAACGTCACTTGATTAAACAATGGTGGTTTTGGGAACATGGTTTTGTGCCTGTGGATTGCATGTAATGAAGACTTTAAAAGGCCTGAGAAAACATCATTGTAATGGGCCAAGGGAAGTGACAGTGAAGGCTCAGTTAGTTGAGTTTTGGCCAAGGACACATAGAATTTTGTTGGTTGGTTTTTCCATGGATTGGGGTTTTCTAGGATAAAAATTGAGTTTATGATTTGTTTTTTGTCACTTGTTGTTTTAATCCTTCTCTTAATAAATTCAGATATATCTCTTGCAATTTTTAAAATATATCTATTTTGTAATTTTTTTTAACATGGTAATAGAGCTAGGTTAACTTGAACTCTCCAAGTAGAGTGGTTTAATTTAGGGATCCATGAATAGTTTGTTGGGAATGAGGATTATCATCAACACTTGTTGCAGTACTAGGAAACATCATAAAGAGGATATGCACCAACATTACAAGTTCATTAAATTATGAACCAGGGATTGTAAGATAAATAGGCACCCATACAATTTAGGTAAGACAGATATGATTGGTAAATTCTAACACATGTTGCAACATTCAATCGAAAATTACTTTCTACTGGACATAGTTTACACTTCACTTGATAAGTGAATATTCAATATTCACAAACCTTCAAAATAAATTTTAGCTATCAATGTGTAATAATGTCTAGTAACAACAATAGCTAACAATCAATTCACACTTATGATGGAAAATAAATAACCTATTTAAGTTAAGAGGAATACAGGTTTGAGTCCTAGGGGTATCTCTCAACCATCCATTGCGAATTATATTATGTAGCCATCAAAATGTGATACAAAGTCTAGAACTTAGTTCAACCGATTTAGCAGTCTCATAATAACATTACAAATAACTTTCTTTGGCTAGTTACTGTTACCCACCACTTCGTGGGTGATATACTCAAGATAAATTTTTCTCCATGATGAGCCTTAGCAGGTAGCCAACAACCCTTGGCAGCCTTGTACTAGCCCATTGTGTAATTTCTCTACCACCTGAGCCAGCCATGTGGTCCCTCACCCACTTGTATTGATCGTATGTTTGAAGGCGGGCCTCCCGAATCTAAAGGTATGTATTGTCATTTGGTAATTGAGTATTGTGTTTAATTATCATGGATACTTTTGGGTATGGATCGATGGGGGGATTTGGCTGAAAGAGTGGGATTAATTTGTGCTCTTGTCCCCTTGATCTCTTTTGGATGTTACTCTTGGATCTTTGTCCCATGGGATCTCCTTTATTGACTATTTGGTACTAGGGTGGTACTTATTGGGAATCCCCAACTTTGGCTGCATGGTCCCGCTACTTTATCAACATATATTACTCCCTTTCCACTCACTATACCCCCATTCATCATTTCTCCCACATGGGTCCACATTTTTATTCTGGATCGACATAGGGCCAACCTCACTATGCCCTTGCCCCCACCTTGGGTCAGGCCTGGAATGATGCCTCGGAGGATGAAGCAATTAAAAGGAAAAGTGAAAAGCATAATTGGCCACATTTAATAGGAAATTGTACCAAAAAATGAAAAAGATTGTCGGGACAAAAAAAATTAGCATGTGGGAAAAAACCATTACATGAGCTCTACCCAAATCATTGATCATCACCCTAGTTCCATAGACCCTCGATGAGCCTCCTCTATCACTCAAGAACCGATGATTGTCCCAACCCCTGGAGGGAAATGGATTGCCTTACCTAAAAGGGGGTAATCACTGCTATATCTTACACATCATGCTCTTGTCCTTTGAGCCTTGAGTAGTTAGTTAAATAAAATTCATAAAAGGAAAAAGGTATATGAATAAGGGTGGAAAAATGAAGGTCGGGGCACCTCATGTACCATGACTGCTCCCTCCTATACATTACATTCCCAAGTGTGGGCTTCCCTTTATCTAGCTGTTACAGGTCTATTTGGGCACATCACTCTCGATGATTAGATCAGTACAAATAGGGCTCATGAAACCCTAATTTAGTTGCTACATGCCCTAGACAAGTCATCATGTTGAATGTTTTCATCTGTGAAAGTTTCCTAGTTTGAAACCCTGCTGAAATGCCTCTTTGGGACACAAACACAACCTTGGTCAGGGGAAACTACTCTGCATAGCGGGTGGGCCCATTCAAACCTGCATTGCAAAGCACTTAGGCCCACTTTAGCCTACTTTGGGCAAGGATGAACAAAATTGACATAGGATTTTTGGAATATTCCTTGATTTTAGAGCATTCTAGAAGGATTCCCAACTCTTATCTCATCCTATGAGCTCGATTTTGGATAGGCTATGGATAATTCAACCCTATATCCTCTCATCCCTTTCTCCATGGAAACTAACTATCCAATTATGAAAAACCATTCAATACCCAATTTATGACAAAACCACTTGCATTTCCCTCTAAATTGACCACTCATCATAGTGATCAAGTGGCTGGAATTTGGATATTCTAGTGAAATACTGTTGGTTTGAGACTTGAGATCATTGTCAAGTAATGTTATGCTGCTAGATTGATGTGCTATTGGTGTGATGAGGGTTTGGACTAAGCTGGATGAGTGACACAGGATTGAACCACATTGTGTGTAACTTCTCCTTCTGTCAATCAATAAAGTTGTTTGTTCCTTTTCCCATATTATTGTTTATATATATGATGAATATATGTTCAAATGTTGTTGATTCAATTTGTTTATAGTAGATAGATCATATGATTTGATCGTTGTCATATTTTGTTTATGTTGGTAGGTACCAAATTGAGTGAATTCAGTTTAAGTGGGAGTGACAGGAGAAATTCAAAGGAGATCAAAGGAAGTGAAAGATCACAAGTAGGTTCCTTCATCTTATCTATCTATTGTAAGAAAAGGTTAAATATCTTTACTTCTATTGTTCTAAGTGTAACTACCCACTTAGGGAAGATGTACTTATCCGTAGGTATAAATTCCATATAACAAATTGGTGACCATACTGGGGAGAAACCATCATTCCTGGTAGTTTACCCTTATCATATTACATCCTTGTAGACTTACTTGACTTAATTGATCTCTTTTCAGTCATTTTGAAGCTTCTTTTGGTCAAAAAAGTGTGCTTAAATGTCTCCTGATTGTGCTCTTTGGCACTAGCACAGTGTTGGTCATGACACAGTGCACTGTAGAGAACCCTTGGATTAGAGATAGTGCTCTGCAACACACTGTCTCCCACTCAAGGCTGCAATGGTCCCTGTCAAGCCAAAAAACCCATCTTTTGCTTGGTTTTTTCCAAATTTGTTTTTGATGTTGTTTATTGAAAGATCAATCTTTTCTATGGCTCTGAAATCAATTTGCATTTCTTTTCCTAGCCCTACTTTGACCTTGATTGTTTAGTGTTTCTTAAGGGATTTCTTTATCATTATCAATTCATTGTCAAAGTTAGCTTACATCGATTAGTATTTTCTGAAAAAAGAATTGTCATAAAGTCTTCATTTATTTGAAAAATAAACTGTTGTAAAGTCTTTGTTTCTTGTGAAAAGCATTGATTGATCGTTTGTGCATTTAGTTTCTTTATTTTTATCTAAGCATTAAAGGAATGAAAAGAAAAACATGCATTATGCATTTAGAAGTTTGTGTGTGCTTGTAGGAATGGTATAGGGGAAGTTGCATTAGATGTGCTCTATGCTCTTTGTTTAAAGATTCTGATTGCTCTATCCCTTTTTAGCTACAGGTTTCATTGTTTAAATAAAATGAAAAGAATGTTTCTCATCTTAGCTACATTCTAGGAGTTCCAGTAACATCACGCGGTGAACTTGAAAGGCAAACTTTTAAACAAGATCAACTAAAATTTATCTCAATTAACCTAATGGAGCATTGTAACTTAACACATAACATTTAGAGGTCTAGGCTAGAAACATGTTTCAGCTTCGTTAAACATAGTAGTTGTTGCTAATGGTATGCGATACATTCCGAGTGTGATAACTCATTCCACATACGTAAGTATATTGTAGCTCGTCCACGTACTTTTAGGTATATAGGGTGGTGTTATAGTACGAAAAGTATAAGGGAATTATCTCACTGTGCGATTTCGCATTAGACAATGCTAAAACGGATTGGGCCTCCACGTAATTTGGGGTATATTTGGGAGGACTATATTAGGTTGCTATCCATCCATAGGTAACTGAGTTAGCCACCTCGTATACTGTGATACACCGAAAACAACATTCGAGGAGATTTCTTGCATATATGTTAAGTCCTTGGTTTACTGAGGCAGTATATTGCAGTTCATAGTTACTTGGTAATCCTTTTGCCTAGATTATCCCTCTTTTGTTTTGTTATGTTATTTTGATTAAAATAAAGTTAACTGACAGTGGATAGCATCCTCCACATCACTCCTTAGTTGATATTAGGTTGATACATATGGAAACAACTCCGGAGCCCACTGATCAAGGAATTCCTTTTGATGGGAATCCTAGTCCTTTTCCTCCTTTCGGAAATATTAGTGCTCCTTATATGGCTACATTGTCCCTTTTGGGACTTACCATCTGCTTGCCAGTATGGTTGTTCTCAACCTCCTTGCCTCCACAACTGAATATCCTACAACTGGACAAAATCAACCTCCAGTTGATCCTAAAGTTGGCCCTTTACCTTCTTCGTCGGTTGTTTCTTCCTCCCCTTCTTCCTCTTTGCCCAGTGAAAGTATTGACACTAGTAACCAGGTGGATAAGAAGAAGAAGAAAGGGAAGAAGAAGAAGAAAATTTAGTAGGGAGGCAACCAAGCAACCATTTCTTTTTAACTCAAGAGGGTAATTCTCCCATTCTTATGGTACCCCTTCCAAGTAGTCTGGTCACTTCCTTTGATTGGAATCGACTGGCAGGATGCCATCTTCCTTCTTATGTGCCTTTCTAGATCATAGTACAGGTTTATAATATGATTATATATGGCACTATTATAGATGAAGGTGCATATGTGAGTATCCTTTCCTCCACTGCTTGGTAGGTACTCGGTCCACCGCCATTTGTGCCTGTTACCCATAATCTGTTGGGTTTTAATACAGGAACCAGTCAACCATTAGGGATCCTTCCTCAGTTTCCTATTACTTTGGGAGGAAAAATTATTTATCTCAATGTGATGTTAGTACCAGGCCCTCTAGATTACAATTCACTTCTTGGGCACGACTATGTTTATCACATGGGAGCTATTGTTTCAACACTCTTTCGAGTGATGTGTTTCCTGCATGAAGGCATAATTTTCACCGTTGAACAACTTTCATTTCTTGGTCCAAATATGGATTCCAGTCAATCATATTCCCTAAAAGTTCCTTTTGTCCCAATGGTATCTTCCCTGCCACGGGTCAATTATGTGGCAACCTGTTCCATGCCTACATCAACTGATGATCAATTCTGTGATATTGTGCATTATGTACTGGGGTCATTGGAACAAGATATCTCTAAAGGATTCCTTGCTACATATCCCTTCCAGAGAATTTTTCTCCCATTTGATGAGAACCTCTTGGAAGTCATGACCTCTTATGGGTCCTGATCAAGGAATCACGAGCATAGTTCCTTTTCTTATGTCAAGCTCCTTAAAAAATGAAACAAGGAATATGAGGATAATTCTTTTACTGTGTCAAACTCATTAAAAAATGAAACAGGTCTTAGATCATAGTTCCTTGTCTTGTGTCAAGCTCATTAAAAAATGAAACAAGGAATCCGAGCAGAGTTCCTTGTCTTGCGTCAAGCTAATTAAAAAATGAAAGAAGGTCCCCTGGAGCAAAGTTCCAATTCGAGTATTTGATTAGATCTCGTAAAATCCCAGTCAAGTCTTTCACTTGATTTTGTAAATGAACCTTCAATCCATCCACCTGATAGCCACGAGTAGTCTACTTAGGTGAATATAATGAAGCTTGGGGGGCATGCACCTAGAATCGAGTCATCATGCTGGGGGCATGTAAACCAATCTCAAGCATAGTTTTTCATGGTTCAAGCTTGTGTAAAAATGAACCATTGTGTAAAAATGAACTTGAATCCAAGCATAGTTTTTTGTTTCAAGCTTGTGTAAACATGAAACTGAATCCAAGAATAGTTCCCTATGGTTCAAGCTTGTGTAAAAATGAACCCATATCCATTTTAACCCTCGTGATTGCCATTCTATCAGCATCTTCCATCAGTTGAGCCTTGGTTTTTCTCCTTCCATCGTCACTATCTGCTTGGCTGATCATACGCTTTCACTTGGTTGTTTTACCCTTTTTGAGGAACAATTGCAATGAGTGGTCTTATTAGCCAACCTCTTGACCATTACATGTTTTGAGAAGTTCCAACATCACCAGAACCAGTTGCTATCCTAGACACCACTTGTTCCTCTAAGTTGAGTCCTCTTTAAGCTCTTTTCAGACTCTCGAAACATGAAAAGATGGTCGAGCAGTTGTCCTTTTTATCTCGTAAATAGATTGGAAATGACATCTACTCAATATAAGTTTAACCCTTTTCCGGAATAAGATAGATTACTTACAAAAAAGGAATACGCTGATCGAACATGGTCAATAGGTTCTCTCTTGTATTATTTTACGCTTTTTCAAACTTGAGAGACAAATTTACAAAAAAGAACTTGTGGAGTTTTCTTTTTGTCCCTTTTCAAACTCTCTAAAAATGAAAAGGACCGAGTTCTCATTGTCATTAAACTTGTTAAAACATCAAATAATGACAAACTTGTCTATCATGACAAGACCAAGTTTCACCTTCGCTAGACTTGTTAAAACATCACATAGCGATGGATTCACCTGAAGGGTGGAATTATACTACAAGCATATGTTATCCTCCTCAAGCTTGTTTAAAAAAATAAAGAGGTATTGGTCAACAATGACTAGGAAAAATGGGAAAAGGGATAAATCACTTTATGGTAGCAAGTCGCTCTTGAACATGACACTTTCAATTCATCTCTGTGACTATTTGGGTTGGGTTATTTGCTTGATGGTTATCATACCTATGGTCTATCATACCATCCATCAATTTGGTTTTGGGTCAATGCTTCCAATTCATTCAGTGTCGTCGGCATGTTCAAGAGAAGTCACTCAGTAAACGTCATCCTTTGCAATACTCATAAATATTCATTTTCATGATTGCCATTCCTGAACATTGTTTCATCAATCACATTCTTTCTTCAAAATTGTTGGCTCACTAAGATGTCTTTTAACATGCAATCTTAATCCATACATTAGTTGTCAACCCAAGGTAAGTCTTTCTATTTCAAGAGTGCCAACACAGTATGTGCAGTGAAGCTAGAGGTTATCGAATGATGAATCGTTGCAATCATTAAAGTCCAATTATTCAATTCAATTCACACAATTCTGCAAAGAATTCTTTATGAAAGGAATGATCGCAACACCCTATGTAATTCTATACAACTTGTTCCAAAACCAATTGGAACTGAGTGCAAATGAGAATTACACGGAGAATTATTCAAATAAGCTTGAGACTAATCACACTTAATCAAGTAAAGAAACTATGATTATCAAACAACACTACCAATCTATAATAACTCAAATCAATTTGCATTACTAAACAACAATAATAAATGAACAATAATCAACAATCGGTAATTGAACAAAAATCAGTAAGTGAACATCAACAGCTATAAAAGATTCCTAAATGGTAAACATTCTATATTGCAATACGTAGAATTTACTCAGCCTTGTCTCTCAAGATCTATGATAACATATATTCAATTTGAACAGAAATCAAACACACATTCACTCATTCTAATCAAGGCGCTTACTTAATTATATCTCACAGCTTCAATATAAATCTAAGTGAACAACGGTATAAATCAATGTCACAAATCTTCAAGATAAATAAAAGAACTAAACATTAAATCAATTACAAAGACTGAATGTAAACTATAACACAAAGGAGCAGTGGAACTTCTTGTGACTAGGCCCAGAGTTGCCATGAGCCTCTTCTTAATAAAAACTCAGAATACGGAGATGTATCAAGTGCAACCTTCTTTCATTAATTTCAAAGTAACAGCTGATAGAGTCACTGAATTAACAACGTTTTTTGCTCCAAAAAGAGTAATTACATATTCAAAGTATGAACTGGTATCTAGTTGCCTTTTGGCCTTATATAACATAAAAGGGAAACTTGGATAGAAGTGAATCCTCAGGATCAGGAGATCCTGAGGATTTTGCAATATAAAATCTGATCATTTGATAAAACAGGAGTATTCGAACTGATCTTCTGCTTCCTTGTCTGCCCTAGATGCTGTGGATTTTCCCCTTTATGGCCTCGTGCTGTCCTGCGAACTGAACATCTTTTGCCCAATCGCATCTTTGCATACAAAGATAGAAAAGAATTAGTTTTTCGTACTAAATTTGTTTATTCTATCACCAAATAGTTTCTTCCAACTTTGACTGATATTTTCCTCATTTTATTCTATAAACAGAGATAATATTATAAGGATTAATGATAAATGAAGCATTAAATGAAGAGAAATCATACCTTTTTCGCGTCCCAACATGCTCCCAGCTTACCTTGTTGCACATCCTCGTGCAAGAGTATAGTTCAGATGCAACTGTGTGAGGGAATAAGCTGGGTATACTTCTTCCCTATAATTCCTAAAACCATTCTTTTGCTTGAGGAGATCGAAAGCCTGGGTTACCTCATGATCTTTTAAGTTATAATCACTACGATATTGATCAGGAGGGTACCATATGATTGGGGTTCTGTAGCAGCATCTTATCCAGTCTGGTCCCAATGTTTAAATCATATTGCTATATTTGAAAAAATGAGAAGAGGCATCTTGGAAGTTACAGTATCCGAATGGCTCCCAGCCCCTCATAGTGTTACTGGAAACTTCCCATCTTTTCTTTGATGCAGCCAAGGCTTCTTCTTTAATATCTTGGAAGTATTCCTTTCTGGTCTGAATGATATTAGTATGGATTGGCCCCAATTTGCCTACGACACTGTTTTTCTTCATAAACTGCTTATGCGGGGCATATAGGAGCAGTGGCTGTGTAGGTTCTCCTCTGACCCATAGGTCAATGCCATATTCACGCCTTTTGAATGTGTTGTAAGCCTTGGCCCATTTTAGATGATTAGATGCAAAGGAAAGGAACGCCTGAAATTGAATGTCTCCTATGAAAGGGGTAAGGTGGCTATCCCTATCATCCTCTAAAACAAAATTATACATATAGAGCTCACAAAGGAGGCGTTGAATCTTCTCATCATGTTCTCTGAAACACTTAATAAAATCAGGAGTGGTTTTAATTTCTACCGTTTTACCAGCCTTAATGACCTTAAATTTTAACAAGAGATATCTCTTCATAAGAAATAAAGCATAATTAGTAGCAGGAGCTTGACAAGATAGAGTGTCTGAATAGAGATAACATACAGTCTCCATTTATTCTCTGGATTTCTGCAATTGACCCTCTAAATTTTCAACCTTCTTTTGCTTAGCCTTGTATTGAGCAAAAGTCTCGTCCTCCGTCCTAGTAAGTGCCTCGAATTTCTTCTTTAGCCCTTGGTGTTCGTGAAAAGGGACCACCTTTTCCTTGTGCTGAGCTAGCTCTTGTTGAACTGTTAAAAGCTCATTCTCTAATTTTCTAATGATAACTTCTCTAACCAAGGGGGTGTAAAGAGGTGTTTCATCTGTTTGGACTTCTGCATCTTGGGTCTCCTCAGGGTCAGTCTGCATAGCAGCTTCAACTACTTCAGGAATTACAACTTGAACATTTTCTTCAATATTGATCTGGACAATAGTGTTCGCAGTGGGGTAGGTCGTTTGAGTTCCCTGTGAAAATATATAGGGCTCCTCTATTTGTATGGTAGTATCTTCTCTAATAGCAGACTCAGTCTGGTTTTCTCTTGGGCAACCCTTAAGAAAATTTTTCTTAGTCTCAGCATCCTTCGCAGAACATTGTTTTGTTTGTGTCCTTGCATTCTCCATTTCTGCTTTCAATTTCCTTGTTCTGGTTACTTCTTTTAGCCAATATTTTAACTACCTGTTTACCTGCTTTTGTTTTCTGTATTTTCTGAGCACCTTTTTAAGTTTAGCTTTGTAGGGCTCTTCTACTCTAAGGCTCCCATCTGGGGCTGCATTATCTTCTGCTACTTGCATAGGCTCCATTATGTTATCATCATGAATGTTCCCAATTGGAGCTGTGTTTTCTGGAAGGATTTCTCCTTCCAACTCATAATTATTATTCATTTCATGTTTAGGAGATCCCAATGCAATGGTATCTCCTGAACAATCATCATTATCGTGGTCTTCTTCTTGGTAGGCCTCGTCCACGGGGGACTTTGAAAAGGGAATATCACTTGGTTGATTGGCATCCTTCAAGTTTTCACCTTCAGGGTTTCTTTCTGCTGGGGTTTCTGCATGCTTCTCGGCTTCGAGGGGTGTTTCCATATAAGGAATTAACTCTCTCTGCTTCTCCATGGCATCAGTGCATGGCTGGGTTTGTTCATCGCTGGAATTGTCATCATGGATCGACTGATCAGGGGTACAGTTCTGTTCTTCAGTGTTCCTTGGTTGTTCCCTGCCCTTGGTAAACATTCCATGCTTACCAAAACACTTTTCACTTCCTCCTCATAGTCTTGCAAAGGAGGTTCTTGAGGGCTAAGAGGAGGTGTACGGGATGGTCCTGCTTCTTCTGCTTGGATTGGAATGCGTCGCTGGGCTTTTACTCTCATCGAGCATCTACGCTTAGCTGATTCTAGGGGTGCAGTGGGGATCTTTCGTTTTAATATTTTCTTTGGGCCTGGGGTTCTTGGCCCTTACTACTCTGTTTACTCATTTTCTGGTGGTGGAGCCAAGGTAGGATTTATGATACTGTCCCATGTTAATTATTGATGTGCCAATCTATTTGTGATGATTAACTTAATTAACCCATGATGGCTGACTACACTATGTGGGTCCTTGGCTGTCCTTACCCGTCGGGCAACATCGTGTAACAGGGAATTTAAATAAAATGGTAAATTAACTGAAATTATTTTCTTTAAAATGGCTAGGAGTTTCAGTTATCGAGGCTTTACCACATCATGCCAGTTGTCACTAGTGATATATCTTTGGACTATGACTGCTAACTCTTGCCATGGTTGCTGCAATGCCAAAGGATGAATTCCTTTCCCCATTCGTACCAGCCGCTCGCTTGGGTCCTGCAAGGCTTCAATTGCATTGTATAAAAGGACACTTTTGTCTGCCCATTTCACCCCTTCTACCGGAAGTCAAGTGACTTCAGCTAGGACTTCTTCTGAAACTACCATGCTTATGCCTTTGACCACTGTATTACCATTCAATAGATTTTGCAGAAACTCCAGCATTAGCTCTTCATGGAATCCCTGCAATCTATTTAAGTACTGCAACCAGCCAGCGCGTTCAATGATTTTGCAAGCTTGATCCAACACCATCAATACAGGAGGCTCACTCTGAAATTCTCTTCTACACATAGCTGCTACAATTGAGTCTAGTTCTTCTGTATACAACTGTGTTTTACCCCTGTAATGCAACACAGCAGCAATGTATATCACAACAACTATAAAGGAAATGATGCCACTTGGATAAGTATTATCGTTTTTAGTTAATTTGTCCATCCTGTCAGCCATACTTAACGCAAAATCGTATGTTCACATGCCCACCATAATGGATGCCATTCTTCGACCAATTAGATTTTTCTGCTAATTATTACATATTCCTGCACATCATGCAATTCGTACTCCAAAGGTAATCCAAATGATTATCAAACATTTATTCATAACTGGAATACGTGCCATCGATATGCAGGCTGTCCCCCCCCGATGAGAAAAGGGTGTTCACGTCTTTTTAGCACGCGGAAAACAGGCAAATAACTAATGCGAAATAAATGTCGACAACCAATCTAAAAATCACAACACGCAAATCAATAAAGCATTTAAGCGGCATGTGCTGTGAGACGTGAATTGGCCAAAAATAAAAACAGAAATATCAAGTCATTATGTCAAAGATTTTATCGTGAGTGGAATTAATCACATTAGCATAATCGACAGTTTATGTTTAATGGCTGTCATTTAATACGCGGACATATGGAATATGATAAATATAAATAAAAATTTCCATGCTATGCAGCTTGTAAAAGTGCTACCAAATGGAAATTTTCGTTTAGAAATAGAGTCATAGGTGATAAGAGGTAGATGCCATATGGCAATATAAGATAATACTTCAATACCACAGTAGAGCCACTGCTTCCAGCAAGCATTCACAGCCACGACAGGGTTGCTTTTTAACCCTCCCAAATGAGCCAGAGTCCTTTTTACAGTTTAATTTTTTCTTTCTTTTGTCACAAAGAGACCATTATGCTGGCATGGTGACCAGATAACCATAGTGCCACTCACCAGGGTGAAACAAAAATGATCAGTCTAACTCATGATGATACCCCCTATTCTTCTGACAAATTAATTATCAAGAAGATCATTACCTTGGTTTGGTAGCCAAATTGGAATGTCACCTGTTACATTCTTATGATCATGGTAGGCTGGCTCATGATGAGACCCCCTATCCTCTTTGGACAATGTTGTAAGCATTTTGCTATTTTATTTTGCTTTTGCATTTTTTCTTGTAAAAAGGGAGTCTCATTTGCTCCTTAAGAGTCAGGGATGGTGTAAGAAGTAAGAAGATGTCAATGGAAGTATTATACTCTTATCCCTTAAAATTATATCAATGAGTTTTATCCATTTGGAAGTATAAACATAAGCCAACATGGATTAAAGGTAATGAATCATTTCCTGATGTGTCCCAGAAGAAAAGATGTTTAGACAACCATTATAAAGGTACACCATATTAGCTTGATGAATAAAGATAACCAACAAAAGGGTTTTAGAAGTTATAATGACATTGTTATTACCATGTATCTTTAGAATAGGCACAAATGCACATGGTTCTTATTTGCAATACAAAAGAAGAAGATCATTGTATAATGATCAAGAGAAAAATGAGAAAAAATTAAAATTTAGCTCGTAAAAGGTGTAATTTAATTAGAAAAAAAAAAGAAAAAAAAGAAAAAAAAGAAAAAAAAAAGGTGTTGTTGAATTGATTGAGCGACAATCGTTCAATCATTTGCACAACAAAAATCAATCAAAAGTGAAATTGTTGTTCAATCAATTGAACTACAGTCCTCTAGTTGTTCAAATAGAGGAGACGAAATAAAAACAAAATGTGTTGTTCAATCAATTGAATGGTAGTCGTTTAATGGTTTGAACAATAAAAAAAAATGAGGAGAAATGTGTTGTTCAATCAATTGGATGGAAAGCGTTCAATAGTTTAAATAGCGAAAACAATTGAAAAAAAATGTTGTACAATCAATTGAACGGTAGTCGTTCAATAGTTTGAACAACAAAAACAAACAAGAAAAATAGTGTTGTTCAATCAAGTGAACGAAAATTGTTCAATAAGTTGAACAACGAAAACCAATGAACGGAAAATGTGCCGTTCAATCAATTGAATGGTAGTCGTGAGAACGCAAAGGAAAACGTGTTGTTCAATAAATTGAACGATAGTTGTTCAATTGTGTGAACATCGAAAACAACAAAAATGTGTTGTTCAATCAATTGAACGGCAAACGTTCGCTTGTTTAAACAATGAAAAACAAAAAATAAAAAATGTGTTTTTCAATCAATTGAACGGAAAACATTCAATTGTGTGAACAACGAAACAACAAAGAAAAATGTGTTGTTCAATCAATTGAATGAAAAAATGTTTAATTGTGTGATCACCGAAAACAACAAAAGAAATGTGTTGTTCAATCAATTGAACGACAAAACGTTCAATTGTTTGAACAACAAAATACGACAAAGAAAAATTGTGTTGTTCAATCAGTTGAACGACAAACATTCAATTGTTTGAACGTCGAGTTATGGAAGAAAAATAGATATGCTATTTAATCAATTGAACAATAGGCGTTCAATTGTTTAAACAAAATAAAAATATAAAAAAATCCATATTTACATGGTAATGCCTACAGAGGTATGTACATTATTTACAATTTTTCAAGCAATTTCAATTTGTTAAAGAAAAAGCTGTTGGGTTATCGTTCCTTGCAGCTAGAATTTGCATGGAGGGGTCCTTGCGTACCTATTTGCAGAAAGATTCTTTGGTAAGCGGTTGA
Organism: Pinus taeda; assembly: GCA_000404065.3. Taxonomy (NCBI): domain Eukaryota; kingdom Viridiplantae; phylum Streptophyta; class Pinopsida; order Pinales; family Pinaceae; genus Pinus; species Pinus taeda. Next base: position 201,150 of record APFE031449396.1, on the reverse strand, counting down.
TGATAGAGGCACACTCGATGCCCGTTTACCTTAAAGGAATAGTTGGATCCATCTATGGTATTCAAGGTAGGAGTACCATTGTTATGTACTTCTTGGATCTCATAAGGGCCAAGCCATCTTGTTTGCAACTTGCCTGGGAAGTCCTGGAACCTAGAATCGTACAGAAGTGCCCAATCCCCTTTTTGAAACATTTTCTTCTTGATAAGGTTGTCATGCCATTTTTCCCTTTGCTGTTGTATTATTGCAGTTCGTTGCAAAGAAAGCTATCGAGATTCATCTAGTTTGTTAATCTATCGAAGACGCTTGGTTTGAGCTTCTGTTAAATCTAGAACCACTTCCTGGGCCATCCTTAGAGTCTTTATTTCGAATTCGATTGGAAAAATTGGTACTTTATCGAACACAAGTTGGTACGGAGAGTATCTAGTAGTATTCCTCCAAGTCGTACGATAGGCCCATAAGGCCTCTGGCAGTCTAGTAGTTCAATCTTGTCGGTGCGTTGAGATTGTCTTGGTCAAAATTGCTTCTATAACCTTGTTGGTGCTTTCTACCTGCCCGTTCACCTGCGGGTGATACAGAGAAGTGATCCTGTGCGTGATATGATGGTTTCTGAGGGTGGAAGTAATCTTGTTACCTGTGAATTTCTTTCCCCCATCTATGACCACTTCTCGCAGTAATCCATACTACACAAACAACCCAAAAAGGAAGTTAATCACTGCTTCCTCTGTGGATCTTGGTAAATCTATTGTTTCCACCCATTTTGTCACATAATCCGTGGCTACTAGTATGCAGGACTCCTGATTCGAAGGCAGATGGAATGGACCTACAAAGTCTGCCCAACGCTCGAAGGGTTCTATGACAAATTGTGGTCGTAGAGGAATTTCGTCAGATTGACCAGGCCGACCCAACCTTTGGCCACTCTTATAGGCCTGGGCATTTTTTTGACATCCTTAAAGATAGTGGGCCAATAATAGCCCATTTGTAATACGTTATGTCCTTTCCTTCGGTCTGTGAAATGTCCTCCACAGGGTTTGTCATGGGAAGCCTTCAGGATGTCATGGTTCTTGTCCTCATGGATACATCTGCGTATACACATGTTGGCCCCTGTATGAAAAAGATATCCACCTATCTAAGAGAACCCCCGCGCTGCACTGAACTATCAATTTTCTTTTCCTTGTTGTTAAATGTTTAGGTAGCTTCCCTACTACCAGATAATTTGCCACATCTATGTACCATGGCATCTTAACCGCCACAACAAATAGGTGCTCATCCGGGAATCGGTCATCTACTGCCAGTGGATCATTAATCTTCGGAATTCGAGATAGAAAATCAGCAACAAGATTCTCCTTTCCTGGACGATCTTTAATGGTAATGTCGAACTCTTGCAAAAGAAATAAACATCGGTTTACTCGACCATTTATGATTTGTTTATTAGCTAGATATCTAATGGCAGAGTGATTAGTGTACACAAAGAATTGATAGCTAGTTATATAGTGTTTATATTTGTTTATTGCATAAATAACTGCTAAGAATTATTTTTCTCTCAATGTGTAATTAAGTTCTACAGGAGTGAGATTTTTGCTAATGTAATATATAGCATAAGGTTTTGTTGTCCTCCTCCTAGCTGAGGACAATGCCTATGGCTACATCTGATGCGTCTGTGGAAATATGGAAAGGAAACTCCTAGTTTGGTCCACGTAATACTAGTGCTATTGAGACTAGTTTCTTTAATCCTGCAAAAGCTATGTCACACTTGTTAGACCAACTGAAATCAACGTTTCCAGTTAGAGCGTATAAGGGTGCCACAATCTGTGAAAAATTCTTGATAAATCTGCGATAATAACCTGCATATCCTAGGAAACTACGTACCTCTGTTCAGGTGCAAGGGGTAGGTAGTAAAATAATTACCTGTATTTTTGCGGGGTCTACTTGTATTCCCACTGCAGAGATGTAATGTCCCAAGATCATGCCCTCGGTCATCATCATGTGACACTTGACATTGCTTAAACATAACCTGGTAGCGATGCATCATTCTAAGACCTTTTCTAGTGTTTGTAATGATTGATCAAAATCATCCACCTATGGAGCAAACTCATCCATATATACCTCTAGTCCTTCATTTATTAGATCAACAAAGATGCATAGTATAGTTATCTGAAACGTGGCTGGGGCATTGCACAAGCCAAATGGTAATACCCTGTATGCGAATGTGCCACAGGGACAGGTGAAGGTCGTTTTGTCTTGGTCTTCAGGGGCAATCTGAATTTGATTGTACTCACTGAAGTCATCTAGAAAGGAGAAGAACTACTTCCCTGCCAATGTATTGAGGACCTGATCAAAGAATGGGAGGGGAAAGTGGTCTTTCTGTATTGCCTTATTTAGCTCTCTATAGTCTACACAAATACACCATTTCCCATTTTTCTTGGGGATGACCACCAAGGGGGAGACCCATTTACTGTCTGAGATAGGATAAATAAAGTTTACATCCAGTAGATTATGTAATTCCTCTTTCATGATATCCTTGAGGTGAGGGTTCAACCTCCATTGAGGCTGCCAGATGGGTCGCACATCCTTCTCTGTATAAATGTGGTGTGTACATAGCTGTGGATCTATCCCTTTCATATAAGGATAATCCTAGGCAAAAGCCCCTTTATTTTTCTACAATACCTGGATAAGCTTTTTTTGCTGTTCGCTCTCCAGATTAGCATTGATATTTAGAACTTTTCCTGGTTCGATCTCCACTGATTTGCTGTTTTGAACAACAATTGTTTGAATATGTTGGTCGTCGGTATCCTTCAGGGGATCTTCCATGGCTTTGTTATCAAAAATTGCTTTCAACATCTGACACTCCACATTGGTTGGCTGATTTATAAAATTGTTGATAATGTCATCTTCAGTTTGATTTCTAGCACTTCTGCTACTGTGAGTGGTGAACGAATGCTCTCTTCCAGGTATGTTGGTGGCTGCTTACATATTTTTACAATTGGCAAACTTGGCCTGGCAGGAGGGTATAACACCAAATTTTTTACAACATCTCCCTTTGTGATAGTCATGGTGTCTTCTCAGCAGCCAATATATGCATTAGCTGTTGCCAGCCAAGGTCGACCTAGAATCAAAGGATTCCCCTCCAACCTACTCCTTGGGTTTATAACTAGGAAATCTACTGGATACTCCCATGAGTCAACAAAAACTATAATATCTTGTAAAGTCCCTTCTAGTGTTACCATCGACTGATCAACAAGTTCTAATAAAGTGGTGGTTGGTTCTAAGGCTGTAATACAAAGTGTTTGCCAAGTTTTTGTTTTTAATATGTTAATGGTAGCTCCTAGATCAACTAGTGTATTTGGAAAAGAGCGGCCATAAATCTGAACTGTTACTATGGGTTTCCAGGATCTTCGTAATTTATTGGAGTTTCCTCTCCTAGGAGTAAATCAAATAAGGTTCCTACAACATGGATAGTGGGTGAGGTTTTTTACCTTCCTCGAAGGCCTTTTTACACATAATTCTGTAATGGTTTTGACATAGATGGGGATGTCTTGAATAGCCTGGAGGAGAGGAATCTTAATACACAAATGTTTTAGTTCCCCTAGAAGATCGAAATCAGGATAAGTGATTGGTTTAGGTATCACTAGCCTTTTGGGGAACGAAGGAGAAGTGACTATAATTTTTTGAGGGTCATTATGTTGATCTATTTCTTCCCCTTGCTTTGATTTAGTATTATTTATAAGTGGTCGAACATTTACAGATGATGGAATATGTATAGGTGGATTTACACTTTCAATTGAAGGCTGGTCCCTATTTTCCTCAAGGGTAATGACACAACTTGACCTCAATCTGAGCTCATTACATTCTTTCTGCTCAATCTCATATTCTGGATTTTCAATAACCTGTACCAATTGGACTGGCCTATTATTAGGATTCGGGTTAGGTTGAGCTAGTAGCTATGGCCGTAGAAGAGGTTGAGAATTCTGTTGTAATGTATAAGGAGCTGACAGTGCGGTTTGAGGCTGGGGGCCTGTTCCCACAAGTGTATTGGATATCGCTAGAGGTCACTGCCAGTTTGTAGACCAATTCAGATTTTGAGAGGTGGGGGCAGGCCACTGGGATTGATAGGGATTGCCTTGCCAAACAAGAGTAAAAGGAGAATTTGGCCAGCCATTTCCTGGAAAAGTTTGTGTTGGCTAGGATGTCATAGGGAATGGTAGAATTTACCAGTTTGGGTAGGGTGATTGGCCTTGCTAGGATTCTCCAAGGTTCTGTTGTTGATTAAACTGCGATGAAGGAAAACATTGGGATGCATATTATGACATACCTGTAGGTTTAGCTTGCCATGGTCGACGCTGCTTCATCAAATATACTGGTTATGTTTCCTCATGTACTTCTTTGAATACTGCTTGTAGCCCGAGTAATGATGGACACTGTTCAATGTCGTGATATTTAGTACAAATGGCACACGTCTGAACCACTTTTAACAGGCATTCCGATTGGCTGTGCTTCTTTTGATAACGTGGGTAGAAGATTGCCAAATTTTGTTTTGCTAAAGCTTGCTTTTGCTTGGCTTGTAGAATGTCTAGCTGTGTTGTAAGAGTGGCCAGGATATTCGTCTTAAAATCTTCTAGGAGGTTTCCAATCTCCATCCATGTTATACCTCCACTATGTGGTTTTCTTCCTCTGCTCATTGGATCTCGGCTAGCCGCTCCTATACGTGTGATTCCTCGTGAACACTTGATACACAAACTAATGATTTCATCATACTATTCATGAGAAATATCCCCTTTTCCCATTAAGTTTAGAGTTTCTACCCATTCCTCTTTCATTCCTTTAAACAATATATCTCTTAGGACTTCTTTTGGTAGGGTAGTGTGTGAAGATCTCTGAAAATTATAATTAAATCATTCTACATATTCTTCTAGTGTTTCGTTATCTTTTGCAGTCATCTTGAAAATCTAATCTTTCAGTTCCCTAGTGTTACAAAAGTCCTAATATATTTTAAGGAAGGAGGTTTTCATTTCGTCCCAAGAATTGATGGTTCTCCCACCTAGACCCATAAACCATCTTAAAGCTTCCCCTTTCAAAGTGGAAGGGAATAATTTCAGTTTTTGGGGGTCAGTGGTATAGTCATACCCTCCATATAGGACATCAAACTCAAACAGGAAAACATCAAGATCCTCTATAATCATCCCATGGAAGGTAGGGATTTTTTGCAAAGGAATAGCCTTCATAGGGGCATTAGTCACCTGGTCAACTATGGGGTATTCTAATGTTGAGGTTTGACCTTGGGGTGGCTGTTCTGTCATTTGATCAAAGATATGCCAATAATCTTCAGGGATTTCAAGTGGTTCTTCCGTAATAAATAGATAATTAGCAACTCGAGCTGGCTTTACAGCACTCCCTAGGTTTTGAATCTTAGGAGATCCTTGTTCAGATAGTTGTGGTTCTGCTTTAGCAGCCCCACTAGTTTCTCCTTTTCCTTCTTGTAAGTTACAAGATTTTCCCTCTTGTAGAGGATCAAAGGGTAGGCTTATTGTATCTTCAAAACTCTATTCTGATCCTCCTACTTGGCTTTGAATCTCAGCATGAGCTGTAGATGGTGAGCCTGCTGCTTGAGGGATAGCAGTAAAACTTTTTCTAGGTATAGCCTGGAATCCTACTGATGCTTGAGACTCTACTCTTCTTATGATTTCGTCTATAAAGGTCGTTCTCCCAAGGTTCACCGATCCTTTGGGTTTTGTGGGTTTTGGTAGAGGATTCTGTTCTTTATTTATCTTTTTATTTCTAGCACTTCATAAAACAAATTCCTATTTAACCTCTAAAATTTTGTTGTAAAGCGAGTAGGTAAGCAAGCACTTTACTTGCTAGGTACACAGGTTCTTACATTCTGTTTTTAAAACCCAGTTCTCCTACAACAAAGGAATATAATCAATCACTTTAAACACTCTCCCTGGCAACGACGCCAAAATATTGGCACACTAAGATGTCTCTTTACAGGCAATCTTAATCCCTACATTAGTTTTCAACCCGAGGTAAGTCTTTCCATGTCAAGAGTGCCAAATTAGTATGTGAAGTGAAGCTAGAGGTTATCTAATGATGAATCGTTGCAATCATTAAATTCCAATTCTTCAATTCAATTCACAAAATTTTGCAAAGAACTATTCATGAAAGGAATGCTCGCAACACCTTATGTAATTCTATACAACTTGTTCTGAAACCAATTGTAACTGAATGCAAATGAGAATTACACGGAGAATTATTCAAATAAGCTTGAGATTAATCACGTTTAATCAAGTAAAGCAACTATAATTATCAAAAAACACTACCAATCTATAACAAATCAAATCAATATGCATTACTAAACAACAATAATAAATGAACAACAATCACCAATCGGTAATTGAACAACAATCAGTAAGTTAAAAACAACAGCTATAAAAGATTCCTAAATGGTAAACATTCTATATTGCAATCCGTAGAAGTTACTCAGTCTTGTCTCTCAAGATCTATGATAACATCTATTCAATTTGAATAGAAATCAAACACAGATTCACTCATTCTAATGAAGGCGCTTACTTAAGTCTATCTTGCAGCTTCAATGTAAATCTAAGTGAACAATGGTATAAATCAATGTCGCAAACCTTCAAGATAAATAAAAGAACTAAACATTAAATCAATTACAAAGACTGAATGTAAACTATAACACAAAGGAGCAGTGGAACTTCTTGTGACTGGGCCTAGAGTCGCCATAAGCCTCTACTTAATAAAAACTTAGAATACGGAGATGTATCAAGCACAACCTTCTTTCATTAACTTCAAAGTAACAGCTGACAGAGTCACTGAATTAACAGTGTTTTTTGCTCCAAAAAGAATAATTACATATTAAAAGTTTGAACTGGTATCTAGTTGCCTTTTGGCCTTATATAACATAAAAGAGCAACTTGGATAGAAGCGAATCCTCAGGATCAGGAGATCCCGAGTCCTGATCCTGAGGATTTCACAATATAAAATCTGATCACATGATAAAACAAGAGTATTCGAATTGATCTTCCGCTTCCTTGTCTGCCCCAGATGCCATGGATTTTCCCCTTTATGGCCTCGTGCTGTCCTGCCAATTGAACATCCTTTTCCCAATCACATCTCTGCATACAAAGATAGCAAAGAATCAGTTTTTCATAATAAATTTGCCTATTCTATCACCAAATAGTTTCTTCCAACTTTTATTGATATTTTCCTCATTTTATTTTATAAATAGAGATAATATTATAAGGATGAATGATAAATGAAGAGAAATCATACCTTTTTCTTGTCCCAACAAAAACCATTACACTCGTTTCGTATCATTGATGGGGAATACATCAAGGCCCTCCTGCGATGAGTCTCTTCTTGTCGACATTAGCACATTATCCAGGAAGTTGACTTAGAAACACCCTTCTAGTACCTTGAGGCTTGCATACACCAATGGCAAGTTTCTCGCTTTCGGCAACAGGTTGACATCACAAGCCTTTGACTGAAAGACTTTGTATGGTGTTCGACATCAAAACATATATTCACACCATGTAGAGTATATTGTAGTACCTTGAGAATCATTATCATTATCAGTAATTTCTCTCGCGTCTGCTAACAACTTACATCATTGGCTGGTAATCAGATGGTGCCTTCCCATGTTTGACTTCATATCACATTTTCACATGGTTAGACTCATACTTGAGTGAACGATTGGATGAGATAAAAGACCCCAGATCTAGTTTCATCCATCCAGGCTGCAATTTCAGGAGAGTACTAAATCATTTGTATGATGGCTTTACACAGATGTTCATCCTATCATGGGTCTATATCTGTAGACGACTATCTGCTTTATGTACATATAACAAAAAGTTTATATGCTGAGTATGGGTATGCCTTCCCTCAACAATTCATGAAAAATTCAAAGATATCATGATATTATGTATTATAATTGATGCAGGTCACCATCCACTTCAGATCCTCCTTATTACATCATAAAGCATATCACTCAACATTATCATTTTTGAATCCATGCTTTAGGGGGCAAATGTTATAGGTATATTTGGGCACATCACTCCTGACAATAAGATCAATACAAATAGGGCTCATCAAACCCTAATTCAGCTGCCACATGCCCTAGACAGGTCATCATGTCGGATGTTTTCATCCATGAAAGTTTCCTACTTTGAAACCCTGCTGAAATGCCTCTTATGGACACCAACGTAGCCTTGGTCAGGGGCAACTGCTCTGCATAGTAGGTAGGCCCATTCAGACGTATGTTGCAAAGCACTTAGGCCCCCTTTAGCCTATGCTCGGCGAGGATGAGCGAAATTGACATAGGATTCTGGGAATATTCCTTGATTCTAAAGCATTCTAGAAGGATGCGCAACTCTTATCTCATCCGATGAGCTCGATTTTGGATAGGCTATGGATCATTCAACCCTCTATCCTCTCATCCCTTTCTCCATGGAAACTAACTATCCAATTATGGAAAACCATTCAATACCCAATTTTTGACAAAACCACTTGCATTTCCCTATAAATTGACCACTCATCATAGTGATTAGGTGGCTGGAATTTGGATATTGTAGTGAAATACTGTTGGTTTGAGACTTGATATCATCTTCAAGTAATGTTATGCTGTTGGATTGATGTGCTATTAGTGTGATGAGGGTTTGGACTAAGCTAGATGAGTGACATGGGATCGAACCACATTGGGTGTAACTTCTCCTTCTATCAATCAATAAAGTTGTTTGTTCCTTTTCCCATACTTTTGTCTATATCTATGATGAATGTATGTTCAAATGTTGTAGATTCCATTGGTTTACAGTAGATAGATCATATGCTTATGCAGGATTATAGGTGGTTTGCATTTGGGTTTGGCCTCCCAATACGGGATCCTAACCCCAATAGGTCTACATTGGCACATGTAGGGTGTGCATAGAGAGCCATGGGCCTCCATAGCAATAGAAATCACTCCACAAATCTTCATGGTTGATCAGAGATTACTAGCAATCCAATTTTGGGATGATGGTGATATGCTTGGCACATTATGGCCAGTAGGTCCCATAGGAGCCCCACACTCTTGTAAGGCATTCCAGGACTTGTACAATGTCACAAAAACATTCATTCCACCACTTGGACCCTTGCAGAGGATCTCCGATTCATATGGAGACCCATGGGGTCATCTATGTGCCCTCATACCCACTAGGAGCACCAAAGATCTACTACTTGGAGAACAAGGGGCCACCCCCTTATCCATCATATTTCGAGGAATTTATTCCTCAATATGGCACTTGAGGATATTATTGAGCCTTTGGAGGGCCCTACAACATGCACATATTATTATTTGGCCCCTTGGGAGGCTTATTTTTACATTTGTGAGCTAGTTTGGTGGGCTTGTCACCAATAGGGGTTTTATTTGCACATTATTTTATCATTAGGGGATAATGTAGGCCCATAGGCTAGTTCAAACTCCTTAGGAGGCTATATATTTGTTGTTAGAGAATTTCACACTTTTTCCTTGGTGGATATTTTTTGGCGATGGATGAATTTTGATGTATGGATTTGGGCTATTTCTCTTGTCTTGGAGCTTTATTGTGAAAGCGAAATTCTAGTTGGATATACCCTATAACATTGTAAGTAAGTTTTAATGCTATTATTCTTGTTGCCACACACTCCTAAAATTAGGGCTAGTTGCTGCATTATTGAAACAAGAATTGAGCATGTTTTAGCTAATTTAATGTATGGGCCAATGTTATATGAATTAAATATCCTAGAGATTATTTCTCTTGAGAAGCTTGTATCATTTTATTTGAAGTATAAATGATTGAAGGCTACTTTTCTTTTCTTTCTCTGAAAATTGGATGAAGTTGATTTTCCGGGCCTCCTTGATCAAGAAACCAAGTTCTTACTCATCATTATCCTTGACTCCATATCCCCAAGTGAAATAGGCATTGGCCCCTTAAAGGGGTGATCATTTTAACCCTCTTTTTACCATTTTCCCCTTTTTCCCCATGTCTAGCCCTGTTAAGACACCTAGGACATCAATTTCCTAGGAATTGATTCAAGGAAAATTTTTAGGCTACTGCATTGGTGGGTCCCCTCCCTCTCCTCCATATTTGAGGCAATTCTAAAGGTGGAATCTCGCTGGATTTAGCATCAAAATTTTCCTAGGCATCCCTAAGGCTAGACCTCAATAGGATCAATTCAACCTTTTGAAGTAAATTTTCTTGTTTGGTCCTTTCCCCTCACCTTTTCCAGGATAAGAACATAATTGGTTGTTGCATTCCATCCTTGAACCTAGGCTGGGTCCACTTGGCTCCACGTGGTCCCACTTCTCAATAAATATTATTGGTCAAGGACCATTTGGGAATCCAAGTTTCCCAAGGATTATAGTGATTGAGAACCTTGTTTAGAAGCCTATCCTTTCTCCCTCAACCCTCCAATCCTCATCCCTTATCCCTAGTGGACCAAGTCGCTTGCTTAAAGAGAAAGCAAGTTCCAGTCTTCATTCCAGCCTTGGGAAAGGGTTTTCAGGGTCACTTCTTACCTATCCATTGAAATATAATTTACAAGTGATCCCTACACCACTGAGACTCCTCCCATCAGTGAAAGTATGTAAAGAGTGGGGAGACTTAGTTGTGGTGATAGTGGGATAAGCCTCTAATGTTACCCTTAATCTAGTAGTTTCCCTCTTAGGAACCCATTTAGGCCCCCTACTAGTTTGAGTGGTAACATTTTTGGCACTGTTGCTGGGGAGATGAGACATATGTTTTGTTCGTCATATGACATATCAACATATCATTATTGGCGACTCCACTGGAAGAACGAAGCCCTAGTTCTTCATTGAACTTTATGGTCGATGCTTGTAGGGTGAAGCAAGCATTTTCTAGGCATCTTTAATTTCACCCTGGCGACTGCGACATATATTTCATGAATAACTCAAATAGTTTATCATTATTTCATAAATTTCCCACGTTGGACATTGCTAGCATCCCTGGACATCCTAATCATGTCGCAGGAAAGATGCTACGTAGGATGCCTGTGTTTGATGGTGATCCACTTTTCGCAATTGACCACGTAGAAATATTTAATGCACATGCTTCAAAAGAGAAGGTTGTCCACCAAGATATCATTATATTATTTTTCATGGGATCTATTAGTGGTCATAAATCATGGCTGAATGATCATGACAATAGAAGCATCTGATCTATTTAAGAGTTCGTTGATGAATTTCTTAGACATTTTCAAGTACAACCTGCATTAAGCATCCAAGAAGAAGCCTTCTTTGAGCATCATCAAGACATTAAGAATCTAGGTAATGAGAAATAACATGAGTCCTCCTTGGGTCCACGTAATGAAATTTATGATTTTTTTGACACATGTGATGGGAAGGCTGAATTTATGGAAATAGAAATTGAGACCAACCTTACCTTTCTCAAGGATATTGCTCCCAATGAAACCTATTTTGAAAACCTTGAGAGATATGATCCCATTAGTCCCCTATAATATGACATTGAAGATTATTTCCACATTGAAAAGGAGAAATGGGAAATTTTTGGTCCTCAATTTGATTGTGCTCCCATTTACGACACCGACAAGGAGGATGAGGATGAGATTGATCTTCCTTTCCTCTTGTTATGCCCCTCTACCAATAGGTGTCATATATCATGATTGAATTGGTTCAACTTTGAAATATGTTCATACCTTTACTTGTTGCAAAGGTTTTCCACATTTGTAAAAAAATCAAGAAATTAAAAAATGTAAAGATGGTATACCCTAGAAAAAGAATAAACGGGCGAAAAGAATAAAAAGAGGTAAAAAAATGAAAGAAAATGAACCCCAACAAAAGTAAAATACCAAGAAAGTGTGCAAGTCTAAATGTCACTACCTTTTTACTTTTGCATAATAAAAGATTGTGTGCAGCTTGTCACCTATGCCACAATTCATGAGTAATCAAACAATTTAAGTTTGACTAGTTCATATTTTCAATTTCATGTTGTAGAAATAGAGAATAAAGATCTGACCAAACAGTTTAATCTCGATAGATAAGTAGATAGGCAGAGTGAATAAAAGGAGCTCAACAGTTTAATCTGAGCCCTTGGATGTAATAAGGTTAGATTTAGATAGGTATCTATATGTAAAAGAAAAGAATGTTTGATAAGGGTTTGCTAGTCTAAGTGCAGCCTAATAAAGAAGTGAAAATGCTAGTGTAAAGTAGGTAGGGTAAGTAGATGAAGGTTTCATAATAAATATGTGATGAATGATAAGTTTAAATGTTTAAATCTTTTACTTTCATCACTAGGCAAAGGCATGTATCAGATGGAAAGGCTCATCAACATTCAAAGTCAAAATAATTAACTTCCCTACCCATTCCCCTAAAAATCTTCACTAATTCCCTAAGTACAAAAGGTAATTACAAGAGTTAGAGGGGCTCAAATCATTTCTCTAACTTTTGGAGGGACTAGACCCTTGGCCCAATAATTGGAAATGCCTAAAGTACATAAGCCCCTTTCATCAACATTGCCCCCCCCATAAGATCACTCATTCCTTTGATAAAACTTTTCCTAAGTAAAATCCTATTTTACTTAGGGAAATTAAAACAAATTTGCATAAAAACCCTTTTATACACTTTAGCCTAAGTAATATGTTATACGATGAAACGCTTTTGGAAAACATTGGACTTAGTGCTCTCCCATTCACTTTTGTTATATTAACCACTAACGTTTATTATATAATTCCCCTATAAAACAAAATTACCCCTGCCCGTATTATATTATTATACAGAACCCCCACATCATTATATATCTCGCCCCTCGGTTAAATATAACCATAAAACAAATAAATAAATGAGATTAATTAACTAATCTGTAGTTAATTAAGAACCCAACCCTGCCACCATTTAATGAGGATTAGTTACATCATTTGGACTAATTAATAACTCGATAACCAATTGAATCACCCCCGATATGATTAATCTCTTTAAATTATATCGGGCCCGCCCTCCATATCTGCCAGTCACTTCAGCGCCCTGACGACCGTTCGATTGGATCCTGCAGATCTGACAATCATCACACATATCGCATGGGCTTCTGTGGTTGACTTTTAGCATGCGATGGTGAGCGGTTTCATGAATAGTACCTATGCTATGTGTCAAGTAGTGTATGGAATCGCGTGGTCTTGCCCAAATACCACTTACCCTCCACTAGCAGTGCGATGAAACCTGCTTACCGCCTCCCGCTAAAGACAAAATGTCAAGTCGCCTCCCCGCCGACGCCACCTGTCCATATCCCGAACTCGCCAAAAGCTTTGACTTTGCATAAAAACAAAGTTAAAACAATTTTTCGTCCTTATTCTGAAAACTCATGCATGCAACCTGAATGTAGAAGTCAACCAACTCGTACTCCAACCGTCAGCCACCCTGAAACTTGCAGTTCGACGCTGCTCCAACCCACCATTTGCACCCACTGAACCTGCACTCCATTGCCCGTCACTTAAAAACATGTATTTACCAGTTTCCTTCCAGAAACCCTGTAAATACTTGATTTCCTCTGTGATTACTTTGAAAAACCCAAAATTCATTACAATTCAGCTGCAGAATTTCAAATTGAAGACTCCTAGGACCCTCTGTTTTCATCAACTCTACTTGAAAACCCCATTTTCCTATCTGAATCCACAAGAACCAGAAATGGAAACCCCTGTGGCCCTCAATATACCTCCTATCACTACTCCTCATAGAGATTTGGATTATCTGCCCTTAATAGATAAAGATTTTCAAATAAAAGACCTTGAAACTGATAAAAGCCCCTTGAAAGTATTTTGCCAATGCCAGGATAATTACATGAATGGCTCTGATACCATAGGACTTTGGGAATCAAATCTCCCAAGGTACATGCTCCCTTCTGTGCGCATTTTCCCTGACATAATTATCCATCAATGTCAAGCCAATTATAATCCCACCCTCAGAGCAATAATGTCCCCCAATCAAACTGTTCTCTTCACAATTACTGCATATTCAATCAATGAAATGCTATAGTTTCAGCTCGGTCAAGACCTCACCCCCATTTCCCTTGGAGAATTACTAGAGAAAGAATTCAAATTGTCCCAGTCTGAACTCAGTCACTTTTTCCAGACTTTTATGGATAAACAACACCAACCCAAAGATCCTCCTCCCTATGTGGCATCTTTCTTCACAGAGATAGGCAAAAATATAATCGAGATGATAGCTGCAGTCATGGGTTTCAATACTAGTGAGTATGTTGATGAATTGACTCTAGTTTTAATGTCCATTTTTACCCCTGGTCGGCCTCTTGCTATCAAATATAACTATGCTGCTTTCAATGCTGAGAAAATCCATGACCAGTTCATGAGGCTATAAAATGAAAAGGTGTTCAAGTATTCTACAGTCATATATCACCTTTTTCTTTACTATCAGTCTCACAAGTTTCCATTTTCTGTAAATAAACTTGATACAAAGGGTAATCCCAGATCAGTGTTTTTTGGACTTCCATCTTCCACTATTCACATACTTGTCCCTATTCATACAATGAATTCATTGACCAGTTTGTCCACCCTATGACCACCATGTTGACAGGAAGTCCTCCTCCTAGGATTAGTGATGAAATGAAAAGAATCCTTCAATTTTCAAAGCAGTACAAGATATGTGACTAGTACTTATACCAGAATCACACTGTAATCCGAATCTATGGTTGTGAACTCCCTCCGTTCAAATTGCCTAAGTATGTCCTATGAGATTGTTTGCCCTGGAATATTATAGGCAAAGGTTAAACTCTAATCAAATTCATTTCACCAAGGCAAAGGACAAAGCCCGATTGAGGATGAAAGACCACTTAGGCCCATTTGTCTGCAACAATAGAAAAGCATGGAAAAGAGCAGAATAAATCCTAGAAAAAATGAGACTAAAGAAAAGCTTTGCTTGGAGATATGATCCACAAGGTTTCATTTGTGATAGGAGAATGAAACATAAGATGTCACCATATATCCATCATAGAATCCTTGAGATAGAACATTATGCAAATATGGATGAATGGAGGGAAGGAACTCTAGTTGAAATGGATAGTGAGCAAGTTGAGGTAGAGAATGTGATGAAAGACTTAGAAAAGAGACTTGACCTAGACTCTTGTGAATAGGTACCAGTTGAATTTACTCAAAGGCCAACACGAGAGCCTAGTGCCTCTACAACAGAGACTTCTCAAAGGCACACACAAAAAACTAGTGTACCCCCTGTAGAACCACCATAGGAACAAGAACAGGGAACAAGTACTCCAGCATCAGAACAACTAGAGATGTCAGAGTAGACTGAAATCTCTGAAGAAAAAGCTCCATCACAGCCTCATCCATCTCAGGTTAATATGGGAAATACCCTAGTTGTGTAGACTCTTCTGAATGAGGAAAAGAACTTGAAAAGAGACAGGGAAGTAGCTACCCCTTCCAGTGGTCCTTCAGACCAGCCTGGTGCTAAGAGGCACAGGCTAAATCCATATTCAGAGGAAGAATTCTTTGAGGAAACAATAGGGAGTTTGAGGAAAGAAGGTGGAGACAGTCTATATACATTCCCAACAGGTGGGACACCTTCCACTTCACAAAGACAAGAGCTTGAATGACATCAGAGTGCCGAAGTTTCATCTTTTAGATCTTCATCTGAGAAGATCATAGACAAAAAAGGAAAATTCAAGGAGATAAAGGCCAAGAATGAGCAGCTGAAGGCCCAAGCCTATACTCAATACTTGAAGATGGACCCTACAAATCAAACCAGATTGATGTCAGCTTATGACATCAAAGAAGGAAAAATGCAGATGAGCTTTCTAAAGCCCACAGTACAACAGCCCAAGTCATCTGCAGACTACCTCAAGACTGATTTTGAGGTCTTAGCTAAAGATATCCACCCCATAGATAAGATAGAACTGCATAAGTAAACAAGGGAGATGGTTTATTCTACACTGACAAGCAAGGAAATGATGGCACATAGGTTGCAAAATTCACTGAACAACACTACTACCCAATTGCAACTAGAAAAGGCCTCCTCACAGGCAAAGGACAATAGAATCAAATTATTGGAGGAGTTGAATATTGAGTTGGGCCATAACCCAAAGGATATCAAGGCTGCAGAGAGTCTAATAAAGAAAAAGAATGAAGATATAGCTGCACTGAGAAAGCAGTTGAAATTGCCAACACTCATTCACCCTCAGACTGCTGAAGTGATTGAGAAGAAAAATGAAGAAGAGCTTATGGACTTGGTCCTTAAGCTAAATGAGCAACTAAAAGAGATAGAGCAAGAATTAGGGAAAACACTACAAAGCTGGCAGAGTGAGTCGACCACACAACCTCAAAATGTAGTGGCAGTGGTTTCTACAACAGCCCCTTCTACATTGGCAACTGCTTTAGCACCAAATGTCCCTTTGGAAATAGTTGCAACTATAGAAGTAACAGGTACAGGTACATCACAGGAAGGAACCTCAAATTAGAGCACAGAAGAATTGATCAAGTCCATGGAGGAAATGAAGCTCCAAGTCACTGAACTGCAAAAAGTAAAAGAAAAATTCATTACTTTAGAGCAAAAATATGATGTGTCAAAATTCAATTTTTCCGAAGAGATGAGAAAAAACAAAGTCTTGACTCAACAGATTAAAGCACTGGAAAAAGATCTTATATTTAAAAATCCTTTGACTGATATCAAAAAGATATTATGGACTAATATCATTAATTCAATCAATGATATTTGGTCATCAATTCAAATCATTTTTGAAAAAATTGACTTAGTGAAAGTTGGTCTTCAAGAGATTGAAAAAACCAAGGAAGAACTAGGAAGGAAGCCTGAAGAAGCTATCAGATTAGTAAACTTTCTAAACAGTAGAAACAAGCATCAGTTGGAACAATTAAACATTGAGGATAGGACTGCTATCATCCTTGAAATATAGAAAGTATTGACCAAAAGGAGTCTAATGCAAGGTCTGGAATGCAAATGTCAAAATATGCAGGAAGACATAGATGAATTTATGGAGAAATTTGGCATGTTACAAAGTAAAGGACTTCCAAGTCTTTTAGTCATCAATGACAAGCTAATGTTTCAGGATGATTATGTCAACAAATTATATCAACAAGCTAACAATCAGGCCAGTTAATCTGCAGTCAAGGCATTGCCCACAGGGAGAGTTCTCTATGATAGTTTGGAGAACCTTTTTTACATTGAGCATGAAGTGAAGCACTTATTTCCAGTGCAACCAAATTTTGTAAAATATACAGAAGCAGATGAAATCTACAGAAAACTAACAAGGACAAGAATACCAAGAGACGATTGGTGGGCCAGCATGACAAACATCTTATGATTTACCATGGTAAAAAGTGAAGTAAATTGAAGTATTTACCATAGTCAAATTTGGTAAAAAAGGATGAATGATGGTAAAACAGGTAAAGAGTATCAGTCACAGGTAAAAGTGTATCATTGAAAAGCTAAAATCAATCATCCAACACAGAATTATGAGCAATATAGCAAGATGCATATTCATAGGACTTGCCTCTAGCTCCTTCAACAAAAACAGGGACATCAAACAAGCAGTTCACATTCAGTTTCTACATCCGAGACCATTTGTCTCTATATTCATGTAAAGGATATTTAGTTTCCTAGAATGTATCTCTCTTAGTTAGGAGATATCTTGATGATAATTTTGTATAAGTATGTCCTTATTCGAAGTACTGAGGGTGGATTCTTAGACATTTCTGTAGACAATTTACTTTTGGAATTGAAGTGCTGTTGAACAACTTTATATGGCTGGCTAGAACAAAGTAATAAAGCAAAGGACTTTTACAGGATACCTGTGTCAAACGAGAAACAAATAAGTACTCTATATCCTGTGTTTTTACAGTTTTTTGGTTTAAATATTCATATGTGTTTCATATCTGAATGATAAACGAAAAGTTATATTTTAGAAAGAGCTTTATTGCATTCTATCTTTAAAACCGTTTATTTTCTTAATGTTTTCTTCCAAGCTATAATAGGTAGGGAATTCTTAACTGCTCCTTATTTTCATAGTTTATCACTGTGACCATTTAATAAAGAATATTTAATTGCATTTTGTTAATGAGCATCCACTTTCCCTCATCTTGAACTTTGTTGAAGGATTCTTAATTGCCCTTCCTCCCTTTTCAAGACCATTTCACCCTTTTAAGCTATCATTTGTCTTTTGTTTAGCTATATTTCCCTGTGAAACTCCCCTTTGCTAAATCAACCTGATCCAGTTAAGTCATCTTCAGTTAACTCCATAGCCCAATGTCCTGAAATACCTTGTTCTATCCATCGGCTCCTGAATTCCACCAACAAACAAAATCAAAACCCCCCAAGCTTTCATAACTAGCCTAATATCCCATATGTTAGTTCCAGTCTTCGCAGCCCGTCACCAGGGATCAACATGAGCTCTTACTATGTCTGGTTTTGTTAGATGTTTTGCACATGATGTTCAGAACAAAACATGTCACAAGTGTTTTCATCAGAAGGAGCTCGGAAAATCTTTCCAACGGTATATCACACTCCCGTAACCGGTTCCTGCATTAGAAAAAATGAATGAGTGATTCTTGGTTATGCATGTTTCGAGGTCAGTCGCTGCACACAAGGACAAGTTTAGTACAAAATCAGTTTCTAAACTAATGGTAAGGAAGTTTTGAAAAGTGAAAGAGGTTTTTGTTCACCACATACTAAATAACAAAAACCTCCTTCATTTTATGCACAGGTGTTACTATGTGGGAGATATACAGTGATATTTGGAGCCTACAGTAAAACAAAGCAAATTTTTCATATTTTCTACTGTTTTAGTCATTTTAGTGATGAGCTATTTTACAACAGATGGAAAGTAATTTTGCAAAACCCAAGGAGGTTTTTGTTAAGAACAAGTCATATAACAAAAAACTCTTTCATGTTATTCATAGGTGTCATGGATTGGGATATGTGACTAGATCTTTACAGCTCATTTTAACAGAATTAAAGTTTTAATGATTTTCTGTTTTAGAGATGATTTTGTGGAACAGATTGCGAGCTACTGGAAACGAATTTCCCAAATTTGAGAGAGTTTTTTATCTAGCACGAACTTATCTAGAAAATGTCTTTCATTTTTGTAACAGGTGTTATGGTTTGGGAGATATGAGTTCATCTTCAGCACCTATTTTTAGAAATTCGGCCCAAATTTAATGTAACTAATTCTATTTTGAAGAAAATGGTTGAGCTCAATCCCTTAGTACAATGATGAGAAAATGTATATATTTTATGAATTTCATAGTGTAGGGGTTGGATTTTGTTGGAGAGGTTGGACTCTTGGGAAAAGCTTGAAACTCTATTGTACATATTTTATCTGCATTTTTGGCAAAGGAAAGACTAGGGTTTTGCAACACTATTTGGGATTCATGTGGCTTTATGTGTTGATGGTGTGATTCTTTTAGTATTTGTAAGTTGTTTATGTGTATCAATTTCATTTTCTTATCTTCTGCAATCGAACAAATGAAGTGTTAAGGTAGAATCCATAATTTGCTATGCTCTGCCTTTAAGTTTGTTTGATTTTCCATGTTTTCATCTGTTTATGGAGAATCCTTGAAAGTTTCTTGCTCTCCTTAACTTCTCACCAGTCAGATCTAGCCATTCATTCTCTTTAAAAGCATCAAGACAATCTGCCTACCTTGCCCCAAGTAGACCTCTGCAAAAACTGTGCCTCATCCCCGCACCCAAAATTGCCTTTCCCTTGAATTCAACTAAACTTCAAAAAATCAATTTCAAACTCCTTGTACTCCATACCTAGCCTAAAATTAGTTATCAATTTAGTCATCTTGAGCCTCATTGATCACCTTTAGCTGAGATTGACGCGGAGAGAGCCCTCTCCTGTCCTCGTAGGGCTAGCTACGAGGCTGAGCGTGGTTTGATGTAGCCTCGAGTTTTACCTTATTTCAGCCTAAGGTAGATTTGAGCGCTAACACCATAAGCAAAGCTAAATCATAAAGAGAGAGCCCTCTCTAAGTATAGATTGGCTAGATTCTGTACTTAAAATATTGGTTTGTGGTTACCTCAGACCCCTTTCCTTCTTCTAACAACCTCAAGAAAAATATGAGTGATAACATAGTGGCGACTCCACTGGGGAAGGACAATTCCTCAGTAAAAAAAAATCTTTAAGAAAATTTAAACCTTAAATCTAAAAGCATCTTAAAGAAATCATAGAAGTTGTTTTGATATCCATTAAGAAAACCAAAAACAAAACCAAAAAATCTGGCTTCAAAAAGGACTCGTTACACTAGAGCTAATTTTGATCCCAATCCACCACAAGTGTTTGAGAACCCCAATTTGATACCCAAAATTCTTAGAAGATGAGAAAGTTCTGTTAGTCCTCAACCCACATTCAGATCCTCATCTTGTCCTGTTAAGTGGATTTACCTCGAAGACCTACCCTTTGACGAATACTTTGGAAACTCTTTGTTTAGGACTTCATCCGATTCTGAATTAGTAGACCTAGTCCAAGATCCAGAGTTCATCTGAGAATTAGAAATCTAAGTAGCCAATTTGTCAATTGAGAGATATTTGCAGAACTCACCACAATCTGATCTTACCACTGAAGGAACCCCTAATCCCTCTGTAATCACTTCTGTTTCTGCAAGCTCATTATCATTCCCTCATATCTCTCAACCTCAAACCACTCCACATCTGACCATCACCTCCAACTCTCCATCCACAACTCAAACATCCATTATTATCCAACCCTAGCTTTTGTTTCACCATTACTAACAACAATGGCCAACTGTTATGCCCCCCTAGTACCACTGATGTGCAAATGAGAATATTCATTCAAAGTTTATTTGGGGAGGTTAGAACCTGGTTCAGAGCCTTAACAACAAATAGTATAGATAGCCTAAGAACTCTCTATTAGCAATTCCTGAACAGGTGGGAGAAAAGGAAAGACCCCCTTCAGATTCTATCTGAATACGAAAACCTAAGAAGAGGACCACAAGAAACTATGCAGGACTATTGCAATAGATTCAACAGTGTGTATAATGCCATCCCACTAGATCTTAGACCCCCACTTGGTTTAGCCTTAATTAAATTCCCAGATGGATTTGATTCTGATATGGCTTTCCAACTGAGAGAACGAAACCACCCTACTTTGGAAGATATGCAAAGCATAGCAGTCAGTGTTGAAGCTAACCTGCTATCTAAAAGAGCCAAGGCCAGGAGTGAAAGGAGGATACCCTTAAAGGAAGAAATCTCACCCTTTGAACAAAATCTAGATGCCATAATTAAAGGAATGGATAGACTAGGAGACAGAGTGGGGACAATTGAAAGAAAATCTCCTTGGGATAGCCAGCAAACCAATACAAGGAGAAATCCTAATTTCAGGAAAAAGCAAATCCCGAACATTGGAAAGAATGGTCCTGACCAAAACATTAGACCCCCTTCCAGGAGAACTATGCAAAAGCTTCCCACTCTGAAGGCCTAGAAGAAGATACTCAAATTAATCTGTTGGGGCTTGATGATGAAGGAGAAGTTCTCTTATCCCAAGATAATCAAGAGGCCCACATAATTAAACAGTTCCAAACCCAATCAAGGGAATCGTTTGATTTTAGAGAAGGATATGACTCAGCCATCTTTGAGGTGCACAAGCAATACAATCTAAGAAGTAGGAGAATTGATATCCTTGAAACGAACCAGCAAATGGTTCCAAATTAGCCCAAAAAAGGTAAGGCAGTAATCAAACCTATACAAATTCTTTCTAGATCAAACACTAATCCTTCTAACACCATAATTGAAGATGTCTCTGATAATCAAACAAATAATAAACGACCCTCCACCTCCCTTCCTTCTAAGGAAATTGTGGAAGAACCCCCAGAGGTTGATCTAGGAGAATCAACAAATCATGATTCTACTCCTGAAAAGGAGAAAAACACAGAAAACACAGAAAACAGAGAGAATACTGCTGCTCGAAATCCAAAGGCCCAAATAGAAAAACCATTTAATATGGAAACAAAAGTAGGTAAGCTAAAAAATCATGTCCCATTATCTAAATTATTTAAACATGATGCCTACTGAACTCAAATCAATAGATCACTAAAAATTACTGGAACCAAAGACTCAGTTAATCTTTTTGATGACCAGCCCGAATTAATCTTTGGCCCAGAAGTGAATGGAAAACCATTGGAAGGAGGAATTCCTCCCTTCTATGTGAGCTTAAACATACATGATAAGGTTCTTCACAATGCCATGTTTGACTCTGGGGCATCTCATAATCTCATGCCCAAGTCTGTAATGGAAAAGCTAGACCTAGACATCACTAGACCATACAAAGATTTGTTTTCTTTTGATTCTAGTCAGGTGAGATGTTTAGGACTTATAAAAGACACGCGTGTTTCATTAGTTCAATACCCTGCAAAAACAATTTTAATGGACATAGTGGTAGCAGATATACCACCCAAATATGGCATGTTATTGTTCAGATCCTGGGGTGCTAAGCTTCAGGGATCTCTTCAATTGGATATGTCATATGCCACTATATTGGTTTTTGGACAACCAAAGAAACTATACAGAGAAACATTGATGAAATACGTAGTAAGTAGTCAAGAAAGACACCAAAATTTCCCCATCTACTCAGTACACTCTGATATGGATTCATTCATTCTTTACAATGCAGAAACTAGCCCTTCCAATACTTTAGAGGTTTTAGCAGCAGAACCAAAAGAAATTGAAAAAGAAAAATCAAGTGTTCATATTCAGGAAATATCAGATAAAAAAGAAAGTCAGATGAAAATGAAAACCCAGATCCACGGTTAAACAAGTTCCTACTACCCCAGACACAAATTATGAGCATGAAATCATTTAGCATTTAGAATTTGATAGCTCAGTCAATAAACTAGGAGCAGGAGCAGGAGTTTGGGTGTATAATTTAGAAAATGATCATGCTGAAGGCCATGCCTACAGATTAAATTTTAGATGTGCCAATAATATGGCTGAATATGAGGCTCTCTTGTTGGGTCTTAAACTTGTTAAAAGATTAGGATCAATCAGGGTGTCAGTCATAGGAGACTTAGAATTAATAATTAAACAAATTAAAGGAACTTACTCAACTAGGGATCCTAGGTTAGGATATTATAGAGGAACAGTCATAGAAATTCTTAACACTTTTTTGGAAACCCAACTTGCAACTATCCCTAGAAAACACAACATGCAAGCCCACAGCCTGGTCATGTTTGCCAGCACCTGCAAATTACCTTTTCAACCTAATCATCAATATATTGCTGAGATTAGGCACAGACCAGCCATCCCTGATAATCTGAAGAACTGGCAGGTTTTTGATAGTGATAAGCAGATCAATAATTTTTTAACTTTAGATGAAGAGTTTTCTAACATTAACATAGATGTCAATACAATTATTAATTCTAATCAAATAAATGAGGTAGAAATTAACATTTCAGAAGAAAGTTCAATAAATATGCTTCATCCCACAAAATTCACACAAAAAGAAATTCAAGACCTGAAACAAATGGACCTAGATGAAATAATTGAAGAAGAAACAGAGGTTATCAACTTAAAGGACAATCATTTACCCAAAGGATTGACTCCTCTAGAAGATTTGTTTGACTCCAATGACATTTCCAAGAAACCTAAAATGGAGCCATTAAAAGCAGATATCGAAGAGTACAACTTAGGAACACAGGACAATCCAAAAATGATAAAATTGTCAAAATCTTTACCTTCTGATCAAAAGCTAAAGTATGTTGAACTTTTGAGGGAATTCCATGATGTCTTTGTCTGGAGTTACGAAGATTTGAAGTCCTATGACACCTCTATTATTCAGCACGCTATACCTATGAAGGAAAATCAAAATCCCTTTAAACAAAAACTCAGAAGAATTAATCCTATGTTATTACCATCAATAGAGAAAGAAATCAAATGCATGTATGAAGCAAGGATTATCACCCCTATTAGATTTTCAGAGTGGGTGTCTAACTTGGTACCTACTAGGAAGAAAACTGTGGAAATAAGGTTATGTGTTGATCTAAGAAATGTAAATAAGATCTCTCTTAAAGATAACTATCCTTTACCCAAAATGGATCGTATTTTGCAAAGGGTAGCGGGTTCTTCTAGAATTTCACTATTAGATGGGTTTTCAGGATATAACCAAATCTTGGTTCATCTCGATGACCAAGAGAAAACTGCTTTTACAACACCATGGGGTACTTTCATATACATCAAAATGCCATTTGGACTAAAAAATGTAGGAGCGACCTTCCAAAGAGCAATGGACATTGCCTTTGCCAAAGAAATTCATGATTTTCTTGTTATATATCTAGATGATCTAACTGATTTTTCTAAATCAGATCAACAACACTTGGACCATCTCAGGGAAGTCTTTTTAAAATGCAGAAGATATGTCATTTCTTTGAATCCAAAGAAGTCCTTGTTCGGTCTGGAGGAGGGTAAAATTTTAGGTCACATTATTTCCAAAGATGGAATTCAAATTGACTCTTCCAGGATCGAAGCTATTTTACAGATACCCCATCCAAGAAGTATTAAAGAACTTCAGACTTTCCTAGGGAAGATAAATTTTTTAAGACGATTTATTTCTAACTTAGCTGAACTCATTAGATTATTAAATAACATGCTAAAAAAGGATTCAAGTATCAAATGGACAGTAGAGGCCAAGCAATCATTTGAAGAAATCAAAATGGCCTTAACTAGAACACCGGCCTTCACGAGTCCACAATTTGATAGAGATTTCATCATTTTCTCTTTTGCATCATAACACACCATGGCTGCAGTTTTATTACAAAAGGATGATCAGGGATGTGAAAAACCTATAGCCTTTTTTAGTAAAGAACTTAGAGATGCATCATTAAAATACAAAATGGAGAAACAAGCTTTTGCATTGGTAAAAGCTATTAAAGATTTCAGAGTCTACATATTATACTCTCATGTGATAGCTTATGTTCCTAATGCAATAGTCAAAGACATTCTAACTCAGGATGGAGTTGATGGAAAAAGAGGAAAATGGATAGCTACCACCATAGAGTATCATATAGAGATAAAACCTACCAAGCTAATAAAAGGTTAGGGATTGGCTAAACTCATGGTAGAAACTAATTGTCAAGCTCTGGACATAAATGAACTGGATAACGAGCGGGAGATAACAACTCCACAAATCAGCGAGGCCTTTTCAGGTTCACCTTGGTTTGCTGATATAATTTATGTTTTACAAAACCTACAGGCTCCTCCAGGGTTATCCAGAACCAAGAATAGGTTTTTGAAAATGAAAGCTTCAAAGTTTTGCATCTTAGATAATACTCTTTTTTGGAAAAATCATGAAGGAATTTTGTTAAATTGTTTATTAAAAGATGAAGCTAATAAGGCTCTCCAAAAATTTCATGCAGGAGACTGTGGTGGACATCTCTATTGGAAGTCAACTGCAGACAAGATCCTAAGGGCTGGATTCTATTGGCCAACCTTGTTTGCAGACGTGAATAGATTTGTAACTTCTTGCCATAAATGTCAAATCTTTGAAGGCAAAAGAAAATTGTTACCTTTACCCTTAAAACCCATTTCCACCGCGAAACCTTTTCAACAATGGGGTCTTGACTTCATTGGAGAAATTCATCCACCCTCTTCTGGCCAACACAAATGGATACTCACTGCCACTGACTATTTTACTAAATGGATAGAAGCCATTCCCTCCAGACAAGCAATGACACTGTGATCACAGGTTTCCTAGAGACCAATATTTTGTCTAGATTTGGTTGTCCCACTAAAATCATTACTGATAATGCTGCAGCCTTCAAGTCAAAGAAAATGATTAACTTATGTAACAAGTATCACATTACACTGGGCCATTCCACAGCCTACTACCCTCAAGGGAATGGACAGGTAGAATCTTCCAACGAGAGTCTAATTAATATCATCAAAAAATTGTTGGAAGAAAATAAGAAAACTTGGAACAAAAAATTGATCAATGCTTTGTGGGCAGATAGGCTTACTACCAAAAAATCCATTAGAACCAGTCCCTATGAGTTAGTATATGGCATGGAGGCTGTTTTTCCTTCATCATTAGGAGTTCCTGTCATGAAAATACTCCAAGAAACTCAAGTGGAACCTAATGATATTCAAAGAAGGATAAACCATACCATCAATTTGCAGCAAACCAGGGAGGAGGTGTATCAAAGATCCCAAATGTTGCAGGAGAAACTTAAGAAGATATTTGACAGAAGAACCAAGGCAGAAGATTTCTACCTTGGAGATAAAGTGTTAAGATGGGATTCAAGAAGAGAGGACAAGGGGAAACATGGGAAGTTCGACTTCCTGTGGAAAGGACCATACATCATCTACACTTTCAAAGGAAACAATGCATATGTTCTTAAAGAATTAGATGGTACATAAGTAGAAGAAGGACCAGTCAATGGTCGGATGTTGAAGCATTACTTTGATCCTAGTTACTAATGTTACCATGTTATTCACAGGTACATATTATATCTTTTGTAATGTCATAGTGTTGATTGGACAGTAAGATTTTGGAGTTAAAGCCCTAAGAGAAGGCCCTAAGCTTCAGAAGTATTACTGTCATACATATACATAAAGCAGCAAGTAAGAGGAAGATTGCAGGGCACAATCACAATCATTCAGAGACCACTAATCTACTATTCTTGACTTTCCACAAGGAAAAGCCATCCCCAAGTGGAGCCACTGTTATGCCCCTATACCAATAGGTGTCATATATCATTATTGACTTGGTTTAGATTTGAAATATGTTCATACCTTTACTTGTTGCAAAGGTTTTCCACATTTGTAAAAAAATCAAGAAATTAAAAAATGTAAAGAGGGTATACCCTAGAAAAAGAATAAAAGGGTGAAAAGTATAAAAAGAGGTCAAAAAATGAAAGAAAATGAACCCCAACAAAAATAAAAGACCAGGAAATTGTGTAAGTCTAAATGCCACTACCTTTTTACTTTTGCATAATAAAATATTGTGTGCAGCTTGTCACCTATGCCACAATTCATGAGTAGTCAAATAGTTTAAGCTTGACTAGTTCATATTTTCAATTTCGTGTTGTAGAAATAGAGAATAAAGATCTGACCAAACAGTTTAATCTTGGCAGATAAGTAGATAGGTAGAGTGAATAAAAGGAGCTCAATAGTTTAATCTGAGCCCTTGGATGTAATAAGGTTAGATTTAGATAGGTATCTATATGTAAAAGAAAAGAAAGTTTGATAAGGGTTTGCCAGTCTAAGTGCACACTAATAAAGAAGTGAAAATTCTAGGGTAAAGTAGGTAGGGTAAGTAGATGATGGTTGCAGAATAAATATGTGGTGAATGATAAGTTTAAATGTTTAAATCTTTTAATTTCATCATTAGGCAAAGGCATATATCAGATGGAAAGGCTCATCAACATTCAAAGTCAAAATAATTAACCTCCCTACCCATTCCCCTAAAAATCTTCACTAATTCCCTAAGTACCAAAGGTAGTTACCAGAGTTAGAGGGGCTCAGAGCATTTCTCTAACTTTTGGAGGGACTGGACCCTTGGCCCAATAATTGGAAATGCCTAAAGTACTTAAGCCCCTTTCATCAACATTTCCCCCCCCATAAGATCACTCATTCCTTTGATAAAACTTTTCTAAGTAAAATAGGGGGAAATTAAAACAAATCTGCATAAAAACCCTTTTGTAAACTTTAGCCTAAGTAATATGTTATATGATGAAACACTTTTGGAAAACATTGGACTTAGTGCTTTCCCATTCACTTTTGTCATATTAACCACTAACCTTTATTATATAATTCCCCTATAAAACAAAATTACCCCTACCCGTATTCTATTATTATATAGAACCCCACATCATTATATATCCCTCCTCTCAGTTAAATATAACCATAAAACGAATAAATAAACGAGATTAATTAACTAATCCATAATTAACTAAGAACCCAACCCCGCCACCATTTAATGAGGATTAGTTACATCATTTGGACTAATTAATAACTCGATAACCAATTGAATCACCCTCGATATGATTAATCTCTTTAAATTATATCGGGCTCACCCTCTGTATTTGCCAGTCACTTCAGCTCCCCGACGACCGTCCGATCGGATCATGCAGATCCGACGGTCATCACGCATATCGCAGGGGCCTCTGTGGTTGGATTTTAGCATGCGATGGTGAGCGGTTTCATGAATAGTACCTATGCTACGTGTCAAGTAGCGTATGGAATTGTGCGGTCTCGCCCAAATACCACTTACCCTCCACTAGCGGTGCGATGAAACTCGCTTAACGCCTCTTACTAAAGACAAAACGTCAAGTCACCTCCCCATTGACGCCACCTGTCCATATCCTGAACTCGCCAAAAGCTTTGACTTTGCATAAAAACAAAGTTAAAACAGTTTTTCGTCCTTATTCTGAAAACTCATGCATGCAACTTGAACGTAGAAGTTGACCAGCTCGTACTTCAACCGTCAGCCACCCTAAAACTTATTTACCAGTTTCCTTCCAGAAACCCTG
Organism: Pinus taeda; assembly: GCA_000404065.3. Classification (NCBI taxonomy): domain Eukaryota; kingdom Viridiplantae; phylum Streptophyta; class Pinopsida; order Pinales; family Pinaceae; genus Pinus; species Pinus taeda. Next base: position 172,632 of record APFE031449396.1, on the reverse strand, counting down.
TAAATACTTTATTTCCTCTATGATTACCTTGAAAACCCCAAAATTCATTACAATTCAGTTGCAGAATTTAGAATTGAAGACTCCCAGGACCCTCTGTTTTCACCAACTCTACTTGAAAACCCCATTTTCCTATCTGAATCCACAAGAACTAGAAATGGAAACCCCCGTGGCCCTCAATATACCTCCTATCACTACTCCTCATAGAGATTTGGATTATCTGCCCTTAGCAAATAAAGATTTTCAAATAAAAGACCTTGAAACTGATAAAAGCCCCTTGAAAGTATTTTGCCAATGTCGGGATAATTACATGAATGGATCTGATACCATAGGACTTTGGGAATCAAATATCCCAAGGTACATGCTCCCTTCTGTGCACATTTTCCCTAACATTATCCATCAATGTGAAGCCAATTATAATCCCACCCTCAGAGCAATAATGTCCCCCAATCAAACTATTCTCTTCACAATTACTACAGATTCAATCAATGAAATGCTACAGTTTCAACCTGGTTATGACCTCACCCCCATTTCCCTTGGAGAATTACTAGAGAAAGCATCTAAATTGTCCTATTCTGAACTCAGTCGCCTTTTCTAGACTTTTATGGATAAACAACACCAACCCAAAGATCCTCCTCCCTATGTGGCATATTTCTTCACAGAGATAGGAAAAATATAATCGATATGATAGCTGTAGTCATGGGTTTCAATACTAGTGAGTATGTGGATGAATTGACTCTAGTTTTAATGTCCATTTTTACCCCTGGTCAGCCTCCTATTGTCAAATATAACTATGCTGCTCTCATTGCTGAGAAAATCCATGACCAGTTCATGAGGCTAGAAAATGAAAAGGTGTTCAAGTATTCTACAGTCATATATCACCTTTTCCTTTACTACCAGTCTGAAAAGTTTCCATTCTCTGTAAATAAACTTGATACAAAGGGTCATCTCAGATCAATCATTTTTTGGACTTCCATCTTCCACTATTCACATACTTGTCCCTATTCATAAAATGAATTCATTGACTAGTTTTTCCACCCTATGACCACCATGCTGACAGGAAGCCCTCCTCCTAGGATTAGTGATGAAATCAAAAGAATCCTTCAACTGTCAAAGCAGTACAAGATAGGTGACTGGTACTTATACCAGAATCACACTGTAATCCGAATCTATGGTTGTGAACTCCCTCCGTTCAAATTGCCTAAGTATGTTCCTATGAGATTGTTTGCCTTGGAATATTATAGGCAAATGTTAAACTCTGATCAAATTCATTTCACCAAGGCAAAGAAGAAAGCCCAATTGAGGATTAAAGACCACTTAGGCCCATTTGTCTGCAACAATAGAGAAGCAGGGAAAAGAGCAGAAGAAATCCTAGAAAAAATGAGACTAAAGAAAAGCTTTGCTTGGAGATATGATCCACAAGGTTTCATTTGTGATAGGAGAATGAAACATTAGTTGTTACCATATATCCATCACAGAATTCCTGAGATAGAAAAATATGCAAATATGGATGAATGGAGGGAAGGAACTCTAGTTGAAATGGATAGTGAGCAAGTTGAGGTAGAGAATGTGATGAAAGACTTAGAAAAGAGACTTAGCTTAGACTCTTGTGAATAGGTACCAGTTGAATTTACTCAAAGGCCAACACCAGAGCCTAGTGCCTCTACAACAGAGACTTCTCAAAGGCACACACAGGAAAATAGTGCACCCCCAATAGAACCACCACAGGAACAAGATCAGGGAATAAGTACTCCAGCATCAGAACAACCAAAGATGTCAGAGCAGCCTGAAATCTCTGAAGAACAAGATCCACCACAGCCTCATCCAGCTTAGGTTAATATGGGAAATCCCCCGGTTGTACAGACTCCTCTGAATGAGGAAAAGAACTTGAAAAGAGATAGGGAAGTAGTTACTCCTACTAGTGGTCCTTTAGACCAGCCTGGTGCTAAGAGGCATAGGCTAAATCCATATTCAGAGGAATAATTCTTTGAGGAAACAACAGGGAGTTTGAGAAAAGAAGGTGGAGATAGTCTACATACATTCCCAGTAGGTGGGACACCTTCCACTTCACAAAGACAAGAGCTTAAAAGACAACAGAGTGCCAAAGTTTCATCTTTCATATCTTCATCTAAGAAGATCATAGACATAAAAGGAAAATTCAAGGAGATAAAGGCCAAGAATGAGCAGGTGAAGGCCCAAGCCTATACTCAATACTTGAAGATGGCCCCTACAAATCAAACCAGATTGATGTCAGCTTATGACATCAAAGAAGGAAAAATGCAGATGAGCTTTCTAAAGCCCACAATATAGTAGCCCAAGTCATTTGTAGACTACCTCAAGACTGATTTTGAGGTCTTAACTAAAGATATCCACCCCATAGATCAGATAGAATTGCATAAGCAAACAGGGGAGATGGTTTATTCTACACTGACAAGCAAGGCAATGATGGCACATAGGTTGCAAAATTCACTGAACAACACTACTGCCCAATTGCAACTAGAAAAGGCCTCCTCATAGGCAAAGGACAACAGAATCAAATCATTGGAGGAGTCAATTATTGAGTTGGGCCATAACCCAAAGGATATCAAGGCTGCAGAGAGCTTAATAAAGAAAAAGAATGAAGATATAGTTTCAATGAGAATGCAGTTGAAATTGCCACCACTCATTCACCCTCAGACTGCTGAAGTAATTGAGAAGAAAAATGAAGAAGAGCTTATGGACTTGGTCCTTAATCTAAATGAGCAACTAAAAGAGATAGAGCAAGAATTAGAGAAAACACTACAAATCAGGCATAGTGAGCCGATCACACAACCTCAAAATGTAGTGCCAGTGGTTTCTACAACAATCCCTTCTACATTGGCAACTGCTTTAGCACCAAATGTCCCTTTGGCAACAACTGCAACTATAGAAGTAACAGGTACAGGTACAGGTACATCACAGGTAGGAACCTCAAATCAGAGCACAGAAGAATTGATCAAGTCCATGGAGGAAATGAAGCTCCAAGTCACTGAATTGCAAAAAGTAAAAGAAAAGTTCATTACTTTAGAGCAAAAATATGATGTGTCAAAATTCAATTTTGCCGAAGAGATGAGAAAAAACAAAGGCTTGACTCAACAGATTAAAGCACTGGAAAATGATCTTACATTTGAAAAGCCTTTGAATGATATCAAAAATATATTATGGACCAATATCATTAATTCAATCAATGATATTTGGTCATCAATTCAAATCATTTTTGAACAAATTGACTTAGTGAAAGTTGCTCTTCAAGAGATTGAAAAAACCAAGGAAGAACTAGGAAGGAAGCTTGAAGAAGCTATCAGATTAATAAACTTTCTAAACAATAGAAACAGGCATCAGTTGGAACAATTAAACATTGAAGATAGGACTACTACCATCCTCGAAATAAAGAAAGTATTGACCAAAAGGAATCTAATGCGAGGTCTGGAACGCAAATGTCGAAATATGTAGGAAGACATAGATGAATTTAGGGAGAAATTTGGCATCTTACAAAGTAAAGGACTTCCTAGTCCTTTAGTCATCAATGACAAGCTAATGTTTCAGGATGATTATGTCAACAAATTATATCAGCAAGCTAACAATCAGGCCAGTTCATCTGCAGTCAAGGCATTGCCCACAGGGAGAGCTCTCTATGATAGTTTGGAGAACCTTTTTTACATTGAGCATGAAGTGAAGCACTTATTTCCAGCGCAACCAAATTTTGTAAAATATATAGAAGCAGATGAAATCTACAGAAAACTGACAAGCACAAGAATACGAAGAGATGATTGGTGGGCCAGCATGTCAGACATCTTATGGTTTACCATGGTAAAAAGTGAAGTAAATTGAAGTATTTACCATAGTCAAATTTGGTAAAAAAGGATGAATGATGGTAAAATAGGTAAAGAGTATCAGTCATAGGTAAAAGAGTATCAATGAAAAGCTAAAATCAATTATCCAGCACAAAATTATGAGCAAGACAACAAGATGCATTTTCATAGGACTTGCCTCCAGCTCCTTCAACAAAAACAAGGACAACAAACAAGAAGTTCACATTCATTTTCTACTTTTGAGACCATCTGTCTCTATATTCATGTAAAAGATATTTAGTTTCCTAGAATGTATATCTCTTAGTTAGGAGATATCTTGATGATAATTTTGTATAAGTACGTCCTTATTCGAAGTACTAAGGGTGGACTCTTAGACATTTCTGTAGAAAATTTACTTTTGAAATTAAAGTGTTGTTGAACAACTTTTGTATGGTTGGCTGGAACAAAGTAATAAAGAAAAGGACTTTTACAGGATACCTGTGTCAAACGAGAAACAAATAAGTACTCTATATCCTGTGTTTTTACACTTTTCTGGTTTAAATATTCATATGTGTTCCATATCTGAATGATAAATGAAAAGTTATATTTCAAAAAGAGCTTTATTGCATTCTGTCTTTAAAATCGTTATTTTTCTTAATGTTTTCTTCTGAGCTATTATAGGTAGGGAATTCTTAACTGCTCCTTGCTTTCATAGTTTATCACTGTGACCATTTAACAAAGAATACTTAATTGTTTTTTATTAATGAGCACCCACTTTCCCTCATCTTGAACTTTGTTGAAGGATTCTTAATTGCCCTTCCTCCCTTTTCAAGACCATTTCACCCTTTTAAGCTATCATTTGTCTTTTGTTTAGCTATCTTGCCCGTGAAACTCCCCTTTGCTAAATCAACCTGATCCAGTTAAGCCATCTTCAGTTGACTCCATAGCCCAATGGCTTGAAATACCTTGTTCTATCCATCTGCTCTTGAATTCCATCACCAAACAAAACCCCCCAGACTTTCATAACTAGCCTAATATCCCATAAACAAAGCTAAATCATAAAGAGAGAGCCCTCTCTGAGTACAGATTGGCTAGATTCTGTACTTAAAAGATTGGTTTGTGGTTACCTCGGACCCTTTTTCTTCTTCTAACAACTTCAAGGAAAAATTGAGTGATAACACCCCTCATGCACTACTTATGATGACATACCCATTGATACCCTTCGGAAGGATAATATTCATTTTACTTTGCATAAATAGGAGTAGATGGAAGTGATAATTTTTCCTTTTATAAGAGACCTAATATTTGGGACTAAGGACATTGATAGGGATCCCACTCCCCTCTTTGAGTACAGATTGGCTAGATTCTGTACTTAAAAGATTGGTTTGTGGTTACCTCGGACCCCTTTCCTTCTTCTAACAACTTCAAGGAAAATCTGAGTGATAACACCCCTCATGCACTACTTATGATGACATACCCATTGATACCCTTCAGAAGGCTAATCTTCATTTTACTTTGCATAAATAGGAGTAGATGGAAGTGATCATTTTTCCTTTTAGAAGAGACCTAATATTTGGGACTAAGGACATTGATAGGGATCCCACTTCTCTTGAGTATGAGCCTATGTTCAAATCACTTGAATACAACCCATTGAATACAATATTTTGTTCTCCCTTTTTCTTATTAGTCATCATCTTGAGTCTTCATCAAGTGATTCCCTTGCCCTTGTTCATATAATCTCAAGTAACTGTGAGCCCTTTTCCCTTCCCGAGTATAGTGTAAAGGAGGAGCCATTCATGGATTACGCTTTTTCTACTTGGACTAACCCTTAGGGTTTTGATCATTCCATAGTACACCTCCTCCAGTGTAATCATCATGTGCAACCTACTTGGGTTTCTCCATCTCATCGACCTCCCTTTCCTACTAATCATAACCTAATGAAGGCCATAAGCCATGATGTAAATAATAACGATGATGGTGGAAGTGATATGCTTGAGGTTGCCATCCATCAAAAGTTTATGAGATTGGTTGTTGACATCTCTATATTTTGGTTACAAGAGAAATTCTCATGGACTATATTACATCATTTTCTTAACTTTTGTCGCACACTCATCCATTTGTGGGCATCATATTTTTCCGCCTCCGACCCACAACATCCTCAATGTGTTTGGATTTGCATTCGCTTTGGGATTTGTTGCATGAGTAATCATATAGGAAGGAATACTTATATTGACTTTATGATATGTTGGTTTCACTGGCTTTATGATTACACCTAATAATAGCTTCATCATATGCATGGTAGGGTAGGATGCATTGCATGATGATTTTTTCATTAGAACTAACCGCATATGATGTTTCTCATGATAAATTAGATTGCATTTAGGTTAAATTTTTTCATATTTTATTCCTTGTTGGTTTATGGGCTAACATTAAGCATGGATGATCATAAGACATTGTGAGAAACATGATGCCCCGTGGCTTTGATCTTTGACATGTGAAAATAGTAGGTCTATGGTGACTAAGAGATTGTTGGAGTTCTTGTGACCTCCCATTCGAGCAGCCTTGTCCACTTCTTCGAGAGATAATGTCCCAGTTGGATCCATATGTTACCTACCACTTCGTGGGTGATATCCCCAGGAGAATTTTTTTCTCCATGATGAACCTCAGCCGACAACTAGCATCCCCTGTCATCCTCCTAGTAGCCCGTTGTGCCATTTCTCTGCCACCTAATCCAACCATGTGGTCCCTCACCCACTTGTATTGATTGTATGTTTGAAGGTGCGCATCTTGAATCTAAAGGTACATCTTGTCATTTGGTAATTAAGTATTGGGTTTACTTATCATGGATACTTATGGGTACGGATTGATGGGGGGATTTGGTGGAAAGAGTGGGCTTAGTTTGTGCTTTTGTCCCATGATCTCTTTTGGATGTTACTCTTGGATCTTAGTCCCATGGAAAACCTCGACTTTGGGTGCGTGGTCCCACTCCTTTATCTGCATATATTAATCCCTTTCCACTCATTATACCCCCATTCATCATTTCTTCCCCTTGGGTCCACATTTCAATTATGGGTCGACATAGAGCCAACCTCTTGTTGGCATTATGATACATATGTTGTACTTGATGGAAACCCACTCATCTCAGATGATAAATTATAGTGCAGCAAAGTTCATGCACTTTCATGCAGAGAAAAGTTCACGCACTTTTATGCAGAGAAAAGTTCCTTTCATGAAGAGAAAAGTTCACGCACTTTCATGCAGAGAAAAGTTCATGCACTTTCATGCAGAGCAAAGTTCCTTTCATGCAGAGAAACGTTCACGCACTTTCATGCAGAGAAACGTTCAGGCACTTTCATACAGAGAAAAGTTCACGCACTTTCATGCAGAGAAAAGTGCACGCACATGGGAAATCTTATGGTTGGTTCATGGTATTAGTCCAACAGTTTTTGATCCTATGGTTTTGGTCCATGGAATTTAGTCCTTGGTATTTGAACCTATGGTTTTGGGCCATGGTATCTCGTCAGAAGTGTTGATCGCAAGTATTGGGTCCATGGTATTGTTTTGTTATGGTTTTGGACCATGGTATTGAGTAAGGCCTAAGACTATAAAAGGAGAAGAAGATCATTAGGCAAAGGTATGGAAAAAGACTTGAATATCTAATGTAGTATGAGATCCAGTATGCAGGATATGGGTTATGATGCATTGCTTGAGCTGAGCTAAGGAGGGATCTCACCGGTTGATGGAGAACAAGATCTAAGGATAGATCGGGATCAAATGGTTTGAAAGGGATCATCTTTATATGTTTTGATCATGGATAGACTAGATCTGAATTATTGATGCATGCTTTATTGTACGCATGTTATGATCTAGGTATGACTGATGTTTGAAACAGCCACAAAGTCATGATTGAATATGTATAGATCTGTACGCGGATTGGCTTTGGCGAAAGCGCGTATATACGCGGGTTTGATTCATCGTAGTAGCGTATACATAATGAAGTATGATGTTTGAAGTTGCAGTTGGGTTTGATTGTTATTGCAGAGTTTTGTAGTCTGCTCTGTGTTCTAGTGACTGTGTTGTTGACAGGGTTTCAGTGTTTCAGTGATTCAGAAATTGATGATGCTAGTATTGATTATTTTGTGCTTCAATGATATTGATGGGTCCAGTATGAAAATTGGATGATTATAGTGTTGTGCTTCAGGAGTATCCAGTCTGAAAATGTATGAAACGTGGTACCTGGAGGAAGAAAGAGAAGGTTGTTGCCTTCTGTAGGTCAGCACCTACGTACTAGTACAAGAGCTAAGGGGGTGGTAGCTCCCTTTCCAGTAGTAGCTGGAGAACGAGTAAAGGTTGGAGGATTTCAGTAGGCCAACACCTATGTACTAGTAAGTGGATCGGCTAGTAAAAGAGCTAAGGGGGTTGTAGCTCCCTTCCAGGAGAGTTTGGAGAACGAGAGAAGGTTGTAGCCTTCTGTAGATAGAAGCCTGTGTACTGGTGTAAGAATGCACCAGTACATAACTATTGTAAAAGAAGTTTCTTATTAAAAGAAGATAGAGACGACTTGCAGCATGTGGTTTTCACCCACATTGCGTTTCCACCTTATATCATGGTGTTCATGTGTACTTCTTGTGTGTGATGATCTGTTCTGTTTTACTGCACCTGCTTACTATACATATGGTTAAAGAAGTTTTGATGCACTAAATAAAGATCAACATTTAATGGATTAATTGAATCATAAGTATTCTGGATATACGCTAGTTGCATTAGACACAGTTGCGTATACACGCGGGTTCCCTTAATTGAAGTAGTGTATATGTATCTAAGTATGGAAATGAAAAGTTTTATTGATTTGATAATACTAATTCAACTCCCCCTCTCAGTATTATTTCCAACAATTGGTATCAGAGCAGGTCCTTTGGTAGAAGCTTGATCGCTTGAAGGAGATCCGTGGAACAATGGGAAAGAAGCTTAAGAAGAAAGCGCCTAAGAAGAAGAAGATATCTCAGAAGAACTATGACAGTGGGAGAATCGATTGGGGATTATGTGGAAGAAACACTTCAGATTTAGAATCACTTCAAAATGAAGATGAACTATCAGGTATGAATTTGTTATCCTCCGAAGATATCCATCCATCTAAAGATGATGAATGTGATGGTGAAATAACTAAATTTTCTCTTATGGGTGAACAAGAAAGATATCGAATAGAGGCAGTATTTAAAGGGCTTACAGATAAAATTAGAGATCAACAAGAAGAAACTACCAAACTTAAAGCTCAATTAGAGGAAGGAAACAAGGTAAGGAAGATATTCAAGGACAAGGAGAATCAAGGTCAAAAGCTGCAAGATGAAGTGACATCTTTAAGAAGTGAAGTCAATGAAAGGAGCACAACAATCAAGAAACTCAGAGATAGATTCAGTTACTATGAAAGTCTTGAAGCTAAGATCCGCTCGCTAAAGGAAGATCTTGAAGAATCAAAGAAGCAAAATAAAGAACTACTCCAAGCACTTGAAAAACAAGAAAACGAAGTTCTTGAACTAAGACATCAGTTGGAAGAATAAAGAAAAGTTGAAGAAAACATGAAGAAGCAGCATCGTGAAAGGGAAGAGCAACTTCAGGTTGAGGTAAATATTCTAAATGATAAATGAGAAGAGAAGGATAAGCTCTTACAATTTCAAGATAGCACTAAGATTTTAGATGATATTCTTAGTAGTCAAAGATCTCCTACTATTAAAACTGGTCTTGGTTTTCATGAATCCATTGAAGGTGAATCTAGTTCACAAAGTAAGACAAGGAACTCTAATGCAAAATCTAAGATGCTCAAAAAGGAAATGAAAGGTCAACCCCGTCAACAACCAAGGAAAGAAATTCTTCAAAGAAAATATTTTACTCCTCCAATGAATAATGTTGAATGTTATGTATGTCATAATATTGGACATGTTGCAGTTGGATGCAGAAGAAGAATAAGTCAAGATCATCACTCAGAAAGATCATCACATTACAGGTACTTTCAGGGATATTTTTTTTATTGCAATATGTTTGGTCACAAAGCTATTGATTGCTACAGAAGGAATATGAAACATGTAAGATGTTATGCATGTAAAAAGCTTGGACATAGAGCAAAGGAATGCAGGAACAAAGTACAAGCACCATCGTCATGCTTAAAGATATGGAAGAAGGAAGTTCAGACAGAAAGATGTGGCACGGCACAACACACTCAGACACAGCACAACACAGATATAACAGACTCAGGGGGAGCTGAAAGTATAAAACTTCAGTGTCCTGAATCTCATACGCAAGTTTCATAAAGGAAAGTCGTGTATATACGCGAGTTACACACTGCACAGCCACGTATATGTCAAAACAGTAGGGACAGGCTCAGAAAAGGGTCTGATATGATTCAATCCATTATTTGTTCTGTTTGATAATGGTTACAATCTGCTGATGATGTGAGGAAATGTCTTGATACTTGTATGATGTTTAGAATTGTTTTTTATCCTAACTTGATGATGATAATGCCTTGATTCTTCCTGCTGATATATGCATGATCAAATCTGATAATAAACAAGATGGCACAGGTTCAGGGGGAGAAAATAATCTTTTAATGTTGCATTGTTGGCATTATGGTTAGTAGTCCTTGGTGATGATGCTTATATGGCTAAGTGATATATCTTGCTATGGTTATGAGTTGTCCATGACAAAATCTCATATGTTTCTTGGGGTTACATAGTTGATGTTCAGATCAGACTTGTGGTTGATTCTCTGATAATGCATATATGGTGCTTACATGGTGATCTTCATAAGGATAAGGAGAAGTACAAAGCGTGTATACACATCTTCATTTCTTGATGATGAGTCTATCATATGCTGCTGTCATCATATGCATAAGGATCATATAGTTAGTTCTTGGCTCTCATGTGGATGAGGATTGCTACAGTTGATGATCTTGACCTAAAGATACATAGTACTATATACAGTATGTTGGATACATGAATTACTACTCAAAATTGCATTGTTGGAGACATGATGATGATAAAATGACAGATTGATACTTACATATGTTGATTGATACAGATGTCCCCGAATGATGATACATGGATGAAATATAAGATCATGCAGATCTTGATGTTGATGAGATGGCTATGATGTCTTTCAAGAGGATGAGTTGATATCTATATGTAGACATACATTGCTATAGGACATTTATAAGTTGTTGATCTGGAAAAGGTTATACGCGAGTTTTATGAAGAACATCCGCGTATATACGTAGGTTTATGTGGATGTAGTCGCGTATATGGTGTTTTTTTTATGGAACAGACTCTGGTTGAAGGAAGTCTGATATGGGTCTGGCAGAGACCATCTGAAACAGGTTCAGGGAAAGCAGATAAACTTCTGATAATGCATTATTGGCATTATCTTAGAAGCTTTTGGTTCAAATACTCATCTGTTGTTGATTTGAAGTGGAACAAATGCAGAGGGAGAACAGAAGGAGAACATAGTTGTTGATCTGAATAGTGATTGACAGATGCTGCTGATATTAGTTATTGATGACTTTCATAGTCTTGCTCTAGATATTTCTTCTCTATGTCATATATGTCTCTTGTTATCAAGGTCATGTAACGGCCTATTTTGGTTTCCCCACTATGCCTGGGATGAATGATGTACTGTACTTGTTTATCATGAGTAAACTTCTAGTGTAAACCCACTTGGTTGGGTGGATGAGTCAACATTTGTATATCCTCACTTGGTTGAGAGATGTATGTATGTATGAGTCTTTGGTGATAGGAAGGTCATTTATGATAGAGTCATGTTCTTCTTGGAGAACATCTTTTTGCAGATCTTGCTTATAGTCAGGGGGAGCATGAACAGCACACTTCAGCAGAGCAGAGACTTCAACATGTACTCAGAGGAAGCATGGACAGAGTGGTACACCTTGGCATTTACAAAGGGGGATCTCATTCAGAGATTTCAGCAGGTACTCAGGGGGAGTATGGACAGCAGAATTTTTATCTAGGAAAGAGATTATCTTGGTCTGCCCTTTGCCCTTGATGTCAAAGGGGGAGAGTGATTTGGTGTTGTTGCCATCAAGTCCAAAGGGGGAGATTGTTGGCATTATGATGCATGTTTTGTACTTGATGGCAACCCACTATAAGAAGAACATCTCACTTATTTATAACTAGATGAATCTACAGAAGAGATATCAGATGTGAGTGAATGCATGGGATGCCAGACAACTCAAAGGAATCAGATGACAGTTCTCAGTATGACAGTTTAGCTTTGCCATCAAGTCCAAAGGGGGAGATTGTTGGCATTATGAGACAAGTGTTGTCCTTGATGGCAAATCATCTTAGATGATAAATTATAGTGTAGCAAAGTTCACGCACTTTCATGCAGAGAAACGTTCATGCACTTTCATGTAGAGAAAAGTTCATGCACTTTCATTCAGAGAAAAGTTCACGCACTTTCATGGGAAATATTATGGTTGGTTCATGGTATTAGTCCGACAGTTTTTGATCCTATGGTTTTGGTCCGTGGTATTGCATCCAAAAGAATTGAACCCAAGTATTGGGTCCATGGTATTGTTTTGTTA
>APFE031449396.1:140238-152049 GCA_000404065.3 Pinus taeda | reverse complement strand
GTATCCAGTCTGAAAATGTATGAAACGTGGTACCTGGAGGAAGAAAGAGAAGGCTGTTGCCTTCTGTAGGTCGACACCTACGTACTAGTACATCAGCTAGTACAAGAGCTAAGGGGGTGGGAGCTCCCTTCCAGTAGCAGCTGGAGAATGAGTAAAGGTTGGAGCATTTCAGTAGGCCAGCACCTACGTACTAGTAAGTGGAGCAACTAGTAGAAGCGCTAAGGGGGCTGTAGCTCCCTTCCAGGAGAGTCTGGAGAATGAGAGAAGGTTGTAGCCTTCTGCAGGTAGAAGCCTGCGTGCTGGTATAAGACTGCACCAGTATAGAACTATTGTAAAAGAAGTTTCTTATTAAAAGAAGATAGAGCCGACTTGCAGCAGGTGGTTTTCACCCACATTGGGTTTCCACCTTATATCATGGTGTTCATGTGTGCTTCTTGTGTGTGATGATCTGTTCTGTTTTATTGCACCTGCTTACTATACATATGGTTAAAGAAGTTCTGATGCACTAACTAAAGATCAACATTTAATGAATCATAAGTATTCTGGATATACGCTAGTTGCATTAGACACAGTTGCGTATACACGCGGCTTCCCTTAATTGAAGTAGCGTATATGTATCTAAGTATAGAAATGAAAATGTTATTTGATAATACTGATTCACCCCCCCCTCTCAGTGTTATTTCCAACACCTCTCCATCCCCTTGCCCCCACATTGGGTCAGGCTTGGAATGATGCCTCAGAGGTTGAAGCAATTAAAAGGAAAATTTAAAAGCATAATTGGCCACATTTAACAGAAAATTGTACCACAAAATGCAAAAGATGGTTGGGACAAAAATAATTGGCACGTGGGAAAAATCCATTACATGATCTCTACCCCAATTATCGGCCATCACCCTGGTTCCATAGGCCTTAGATGAGCCTCCTCTATCATTCAGGAACCCATGATTGTCCCAACCCCTGAAGGGAAATGAAGTGCCCTACCTAAAAGGGGGTAATCACTGCTATATCTTACACATCATGCTCTTTTCCTTTGAGCCCTGAGCAGTTAATTAAAGAAAATTCATAAAAGGAAAAGGGTATATGAAGAAGGGTGGAAAAATCAAGACCGAGGCAACTCATGTACCACAACTTCTCCCTCCTATACATTACATACCCAAGTGTTTCCCTTTATCTAGCTACCCCTCTTCCACACTATGTGGCCCAGGGCTGCCCCTCTGATTTCCTATCCCACCTCACTTATTTTTCACTTGCCACTCCCATCATAGGGATCTACCTCCGACTTAGTATCCCCTTTAAGGGCTGAAACCCCCTAATAAGGTACTTGGATAACCCGCTTTGGAGCCTGGAGACACTAGCACATGCCAAATCCCACTACAAAAGGGCATGCCATTATGAAGTGCCCTCGTTGTTATCCATGATTTGTAAGCTCTTTTACTTGATTATTTTAATGACTGGTTGTATTAGAAGCCTAGGGGATGCATTGACTCTTATGCAAGATTACAAGTGGTTTCCATTTGGGTTTGGCCTCCCTATATAAGATCCTAACCCCCAGAGGTCTACATTGGCACACATAGGGTGTGCATAGAGAGCCATGGGCCTCCACAACCATAGACATCACTCCAAGCATCTACTAGTGCTCCATTTTTGTGATGATGGTGATATTCTTGGTACATTTATCCCTAGCAAGCCCCCATAGGAACCCCACACTCTAGCAAGTGTCCGAAGACTTGTAAAATGTTACGAAAACATTCATTCCACCATGTGGACCCTTGTAGAGGATATTTGATTCATATGGAGACCCATGGGGTCATCTATGTGCCCTCATACCCACTCGGAGCACCACAGGTCTACTACTTGGAGAACAAGGTGACACTACTTTTTCCATCATATTCTGAGGAATTTATTCCTCAATATGGAACTTCAAGATATTATTGAGCCTTTGGATGGCCCTACGACATGCACATATTATTATTTGGCCCCTTGTGAGGCTTATTTTTACATTTGTGAGCTAGTTTGGTGGGCTTGTCACCAATAGGGGTTTTATTTGCACATTATTTTAACATTAGGGGCTAATGTAGGCCCATAGGCTAATTAAAACTCCTTAGGATGTTATGTATTGATGTTAGGCTCACCCATTTGTATCATCACTTGACTTGGGATCTCTCTAATCATAGAGTGTTTCACACTTTTTCCTTGGTGGATATCGTTTGGATATGAATGAATTTTGATGTATGGATTTGCGCTATTTATGTTGTCTTTGAGCTTTATTGTGCAAACTAAATGATTTTTGGATATACTATATAACGTTGTAACTAAATGTTAATGCTATTATTCTTGTTGCTGCATATTGCTAAAATTAGTGCTAGTTGTTGCATTATTGAAATGTGGAATTGAACATGTTTTAGCTAATTTAATGTATGGGAAAATGTTATAAGAATGAAATGTCATAGAGATTATTTATCTCGAGAAGCTTACATCATTTTATTTGAAGTATAAATGCTTGAAGTTCACTTTTCTTTTCTTTCTCTCAACATTGGATAAAGTTGACTTTTCGGGCCTCCTTGATCAAGAAACCAAGTTCTTACTCATCATGATCCTTGACTCCATATCCACAAGTGAACTAGGCACTGGTACCTTAAAGGGGTGATCCTTTTAACCCTCTTTTTACTATTTCCCCCTTTCCCCAAGTCTAGTCCCATTAGGACACCTAGGGCATCAATTTCCTGGGAATTGACCCAAGGAAAAATTTTGATCTCCTATATGCTACTGCGATGGTGGGTCCCCACTCTCTTATCCAAATTTGAGGCAATTGTAATGGTGAGATCTCCGAGAATCCCTAGCCCTAGCTCTAGGATCAAATTTTTCCTAGGCAACCCCAAGTCTAGGCCTCAATAAGATCAATTCAACCTTTTGAAGTAAATATTATTGTTTGGTCCCTTCCCCTCACCTTCTCCAGGATATGAACATCATTGGTTGCTGCATTCCATCCTCGAACCTGCACTGGGTCCACTTGGCCCTATATGGTACCCCTTCTCAATACATATTATTTGTATAGGGTCATTTTGGAATCCAAGTTTCTCTAGGATTATAGGGATTGAGAACCTTGTTTATAAGCCTATCCTTTCTCCCTCAACCCTTCAATCCTCAACCCTTATGCCTAGTGGACCAAGTCTCTTGTTTAAAGAGAAAGCAAGTTCCATTATTCACTCCATCCTTGGGAAAGGGTTTTCAAGGTCACTTCTCACCTATCCATTGACATTTACTTTACAAGTGATCCCTACACTACTGAGACTCCTCCCATCGGTGAAATTATGTAAAGAGAAGGGAAACTTAGCTATGGTGACAGTGGGGTAAGTCTCCACTGTTTCCCTTAACCTAGTAGTTTCCCTCTTAGGAACCCCTTTAGGTCCCTTGCCAGTTTGAGTGATAACAATTACAAAAAAAATATATAAAATATTATTGTCCAATCTAGACTGAAGAATAAGGAGAAGTGTTATAACTGAGCAAGTAATCCTCACAAAATATGACAATGGACGAATCTGTCTAACTATCACTGAAAAGTCTCATCCTAATTAAAATTGAGTTGATACAAAAATATAACAAAGTAACATCTACTTTGACTATGTTGGTCACAGTCAGAAGTATCCACGCTGACATATTTCTTATCGTTACATTCTTTACTCTCGTAGTTGTCAAGGATGACTTCTTCTGGTAAATGTGATGTTGTGCTTAGTCCACTAACTAACGTCATCCTCCCTAAGACTTAGGAAAAAAGGAGATTGTAATGCCTTACAATCATTAGATAAGTGAATTTACTAAAATATAGACTAATTGAGCAAGGAAATACATAAAAAAGTAATAATCATGTTTGTTGTTCGATATTTGATTAAAGACACATAATGGAAAGAAATAACAGTAAAGTATAAGGAAATGTAAGTTGAGGCTTAGGGATATGTGTCACAAAAGATGTTTGGGGAGTTCTTTGAACAAGTTGAATTTGAGGCTCTTCATCCCCCCCATGCTCAAATGATTGCACGTCCTCATGTTCAATCCTCTCAGTAGCTTGACCCAGATGGTCAAGCTTCTCTTGGATCTCCTCTTGTTTCCTCTGGGAGTACTTGGTTTTCATTATTTGACAACGCTATATCATGCGGTCCACCTTAGCTTAACACAACTAGTTCTTCTTAACTAGGAGTTGATTTTAAATAGTGAGCCAATCTTGAGATATTCTCAAATGATCATCACTTTGAGTTAAAACCCGGTTCTCCAATTCTAGTTGAATGTAGTTACCCTTAAATTTCTTAACCTTTCTTCAAAGTTTCTTTACCTTCAAATACTTCCCTAAGCGTATTTGATCCTTTGGTGGCTCCATTTCTACTAATATATCAAGATCAACCTCTGGTGACTTATTAGTAGTCTTAACCTCTTCTAACATGAGAGCATTCAATACTTCCCCCTTTCCATAATTTTTCCTTCATTATCGACAGAGGTATATTCAACTCCATAGGTTCACCCAACAAAATATCCACATCTTTCTTGTGGGCCTCCAACTTTGAGGTCTGTTCTGCAATACTACGAGACTTTTCCAATTCAAGACTGTTACTAACTCCCACCTCTTTCTCTATATTAGCTTCAGATAACTTCGATACTAGAACTGTTTCCATCCATTTATCCTCAGGGGCACTTAGTACCTGATATTCCTTTTTCGTTTCAATTCCACGATCATCTAGGGGCAAGGCATATTCAAAAACATTTTCCACAACATTATTCCCATCCTTTACCAATTCAAATTTTGAAACAGAGCTCCTAGCTCCCTCTCCATCAAAGTTAGAATATGGTAAATTAAGTAAACTTTGAATAACTTTGTGAGATACCTACGAAACCATTTTTAACAAATTTTATTCTCTACCTGAACTTGTTGAGGCTAACATAGGTTCAATTATCCCTTCCTTGTAAACTGTTTATCCAATGAATGAGTGTGGGTTGGTGAGGAAAAATCCTCATGACCACCACCTTGTCAGAATTTTCTCCAGAATCATATTTATTTTCTAAATCAGTTCATCAGGGTCAGCTGTAGGAGAGGTTTCCTCTGACATCCTTCTAGTTTTCTATTTCTTTTTCATGACCACTTTCCTTTGTTTTGCTGATGAATTTTTCCCTTTAGTATTTTTTTTTCGTAGATGGGTTTTCATCCTCAAATGAAGGTTCTTTTTCCTTCTCATCCACTGTTCCCTCTTCTCTTTTAAACAAGGGATCATTTGGAGTTTGTTCCTTAGGACTATCACGTGTTTCTTATTTTTGAAGGGTTTTAGTATTCTTGGAGACATGAGTCTCTCTAGATATGCTAGAGTCTCATTCCTTCATCCCCACACCAAGTATTCATATGAATACTTATCTTTTGAAATATGCTTCCTCTTTGGTGCAAATAATTTCCCCTTCGAGGGAGATGACAAATATGTCTACCCAAATGCACCCCATAAAAGAAACTCTTCCCACGACTTGCCTTTTTCTGTAATTTTTCTTCTACCAAGATTTTTATTAGGCCATGGTGAAACATACTAGTCTCAGTGTTATCAAGATCAACCTAAACATTCTTATCCATTTTGGTTAAAATTCTCAACAAGTAGAAAGGGAGATGCATTTTCGGCTTATCCTTAAAACAAGTCATAAACTTAAGGTGATACCAGGAAGTAACAATATATATACCTTCACATGTAATATATTTTTAGAAAAAATACATTGGTTCATGCCACTCCTTCATCCATGCGCGTGGGATTCCCTTGCTCCAATTTGGGAACTGTTTCTCAGGTATCAGAAAATGGTCACAGTTAAACCCCATCATTGTGCCTTTGAACTAACATTCACCTCCCTATGGAAGGCATGTAAATTATGTAATGGATTCCTCTGAGACGGATAATTCCAATTGGTTGAAACAAGACACTCTCTTGTTAAAGTTCTCTGCAAAGGCTCTTGTCACCTTAAAATTTTATCCTTGAAATTTCAGGTAGAATTGGAGCCAATCAACCTCCTTGAAGTATTTATGACCTTGACAAAATTTATCAAGGAATTTAGAACTGGTAGGATCAAATCATGACATTGGAGGTTTTGGTGCCATACCATCTTCTGTGAGGGAAGAATTAGAAACCTCATCTCTGTGCAAGATCAAGTGGAAAAAATGTGATAACTAAAAGGGTTAAGCGAAAAGTTTATGTTATGAGAAATATCACACAGAATGAAAAACTTATGTTAAATCAAAATATTCATGGGGAAACTACGCATGCATGATCCATCATGAGAGGATAGGGTGATTGTTTAATAAATCAAAATATCAAGTACGGTGATATTTTAAAAATTAGCGAATCCTTCCCAATTAAGTCACACATTAACTAAAAATGTCTTACCATGATTACCTTAAGTACCTTGGGAGTCTTGCTTACTAACACGTCTTTGCTAGGAAGTTCATGTCATGCAAACTGTTGGTTCAAACCTTGATACTCCATCTACTTGTATGAAGGTTACAAGAATAGTTCGCCTCAATCATACAATTCTAGTTCTTTGTTATCGGGACATATGGGCAATACAAAACCAATTCTTCATTTGATAATTTCTATATCCTAGAGAATTTCTAGACTTGATGGCTTCAAAAATAAAATTGGAATTGCGCTGGACTTCATCCAATGACTCTTCTTCTCTCTTCTTACTTTGTCTGTCAATGGTATCTTGTATAGGGTATAATGTTGTTGTGGGTAGAGGAGTTGGTTACAATTCTCACAACAAATTTATGTAACTTGCCTTACTAGCCTTGAATATAATAGTTGTCATATCGAACATAATCAAAAGTCTTCACATGTTCCACCATTTTGGGTACAATCTCCAACCGTGTAAATAAAGGAGTTGAAGTCAAGAATGTGAGAGAATTATTGCATTACCAACCATTAATGTATGTTGTTAACAAATGTGAGGCTGTCCACCTTTAATATCAATGGAATCCAAGATCTTAGACATCTTGTGAGGAACGAATAAATTTGTTGAAGCTGAGTCACCTGCAAGAGTTGGTAACCAAGATACATTGATGTATTCCCATTGATTTCTGGTGAGAAAAACTACCATTGATGCATGCAAGTTTCAAGGTACATTTATAATCCCTCATCAACTAACATGAGATAAACAAAATAAATTTGAAATATTTATGATCAGAAAGTAAAAAAAAATGATAACAACATCTTAACAACCTAATCATGCCACAAGGTGGTTTTCTATATATTATTATCTATATTATATATATTATATGATATATATATATATATATATATATTATATATATATTATTTTAAACAAGAAAAGAATAATTAAGAAAAGGAAATAGAAGAAGGAAGAGAATCTCCCTATTTTACCATCTCCATCCCATTGTACTTGCAAATTTCAACTACAAATTCTGCCTTGGACATCGATTTTTGGTATATCTTTAGCCTATGTCTATTAATAAGAAAATACATTTGTTGTTCGTTAAGGGTTTTAGCTTGAATTGACACATTTTGAAAAATAGTATCCACTTCATATGGTCCCAAACATTGGGTTGTGAATTTCCATTTAAAATCCTTAAATTTAGAATAAAAAGGAGAACCTAGTCTCCCTGCTAGAACTGCTTCTGGCGAATGAGTTTATCATGCCACTTCTTCCGATTCTCTTGTACTAGTATTGTTTATTGGAAAATTTCTTGCTTGATTTCATCAAGCTAATTTAATTGTAACAATATTTTTTCCTACATTTTGCTTAGATTCAATCCCAACTAAGAAACAATATAAAAGGTGTGAATTTGGAATTCAGTCGGTAGCAGGACCATTTTTTCATAAACTAACTCATATGGTGCGCATCCCATATTTCTCCTCCACATTATACTATAGGCCTAATGGGCTTAAACTAATCATTCAACCTAGTCTTTATGATAGACCTAAATGATCATAATTATGATGGCCTCCAATATGTTATTCATGGGCTTTACTTGCCTGTTCGCCTTTGGGTGATAAGGCATCGAAGTTTGGTTCGTAATATGGTACAAACCCATAATAACTTTTATCAATTTAGATTTGACCTGCGTCCCTTGATCTGTAACGATATCTCGAGACACATCAAACCTAGTAAAAATATCCTCGTAAAGAAAAGCTATGACTACATATTCATTCAATCGAGCTAGTGCCTTGGCCTCAACCCATTTTGTAACACAATTTGTGCACACCAAAATATATTTCTTCTTTTAGGAAATCAATGTGATCAAACCTATGAAATCTAGGGTCCACCTCTGAAATGGTTTAACCAATACCTGTAATGGAATTTCATCTACTAAACTAACTTCCCCATCCTTTGGTAGCTATCACACTAGCATACAAATTTCTTCACATCTTTAAATAGGTTGGGCCAATAATACCCAACTTGCAGTAATCTTCTAGGCAATGTGCTTATTTGAAAAATGGATTCCACAGGGCTCATTGTGGCAAGCTCTTAAAATGTCAAACACTTCATCCTACTGTACACATTGTCTAATGATAAGATGTATGCCTATATAAAACAAAATGTTGTTAATCCAAGAATAATAGGCACTCCTATTTATAATCTTGCATTTTTCAAGAGTAGGAAAATTCGACGGTATTTTTCATGTAGCAAGATAACTTGCTATATTTGTAAATCAATGAAAGTAAGAAGAAACCTCAGATAATTGTTCATAAGGAAAATATATGTTTACAGGAGCATTATTTTCTTCATTTTGTAAGCTAGAAACAAAATCAACAACCAAATTATCTTTACCAGACCAATCTAGAGTCATAATATTAAATTCCTGCAATAGAAAAATCCATCTTGTGATTCAACTGTTATTTAATAGTTTTTCATGAGGTAATGAATGAAAACCTCAACACCTATAATATAATGCCTGAACTTTTTTGTAGAGTGTACCATTGCGAGGAACTTCTTCATCGTCATAGTATAATTCAATTTAGTAGGGGTTAGATTTTTACTAGTATAATAAATTTCATAATAACAAAATTCAACTTTTTTCCCAAAGATAACTCCGAAATCTGTGTCTAAGGCATCCGTGAAACTATGAAAGAACAATTGGCCCCCCTCAAAATAGGAGAAACCAATAGTTTTTCTTTCAATATCTTAAATGCATACTGCCACTGATTAGTCCATAAGAAAACACCATCTTGAGACAACAATTTCAACGAAGGAGTGGGAATATTCATAAAACCTTCAATAAAGCATTGACAATATCCCACAAAACCAAGGAAGCTTCTCATCTCTTTCTACATTGTAGGAATCAATAACTAGGATAAGACCTTGATCTTAGTGGGATCAACCTCATACCTATAGTAGAAACAACATGACCAAGCACAAGACCATTATTTAGCATCATCCTTCGTTTTATATTACTCAAGGAAAAGTGTGCTTCTTAACATCTAATTAATACTCTTTAAATATTTTCCAAAGATTCCTTGAAGAAATCCCCATAAATGGTAAAGTCATCCATGTACACCTCGACACAATCATGGATCAAATATGAAAAAATTCCCAATACTTCTCTTAGAAAGGTGGGTTGGGAATTACACAACTGAAAAGGTAAAACTCAATAGGAAAAAGTTCCCTAGGGATAGGTGGAAGCAATTTTCTCATGATCCTTTAGAGCTATCTAAATCTGGTTGTACCCGCCAAACCCATCCAAAAATGAGATTTTTTTTTTTTTTTGCTATTAGGGTGTTTAGGACCTAATATATAAACGTATGAGGGAAATAATACTTCATAGTATATTTTTTAACCTCATGGAAGTATGCATACACACACCACTTTATTGAAGATTTAGGAACCACAACTAAGGGGAAACCCATTTGCCATCACATATCGAGTAGATTAAATTTGCATCAAGGAGATTTTGTAACTCTTTTTTTACTACCTCCTTGAGTGTTGGATTCATATGCCTCTAACGTTTCCAAATAGGGTGGGCATCAACTTGTGTGTAAAAATGATGAGAAAATACCACAATATTGATCCCCTTCATGTCTTGGTAATCCCATGTGAAAGCCTTTATTTGTTCCTATAGATTCTACATCAGTTCTTTTTGCTGCACTCCAGTATGTTCAACATTGATATTCAAGAATTGGCCAAGACTTACTTCAACAGAAATACAACATGGTTCTATTTCTTGAGATGACGCTTTAGTAGCATTGCATAATGAGGACAAAACTGTCAAGTCATCCATTTCTTGAAAATCACTCTTTAAAACCTTCTCTAATGGATGATTATTAGAACCATAAGAACCTAAGTTACATAAAAAAATTAAGATGACTTTCTTTTGAGCATTCCTGAAAATTGTTTACTTGATCGAATATACAAATGGGATGGGCCATTTCCTCATCACTTTCCACGTCATCAAATCGAGGAGCTTCATCTGATTTTGTGGGATACTTTGCAAGTGAATTTTCAGGTCCCTATAATACTAGTGATTCCCCATTAATATTGTCATTGTAGCCCTTATTGTTATTATTGTGCCCCATAGAAATCCACTATTGTTATTTTTGTGCCATTATGTTATCACTATTATGTCGGCTTGATTATATTGAGACCCCTTAGACTCCTATATATAGAAGGGAGGTTTAGTCATTTGTATCATCCAAGAATTGTTCATTTGTGTAATGTAAAGGAGGTTTCCCCCAAAAAGAGGCTGAATTCTAAGGCGTTGATCTATCTTTTCTATCTTTTTGTGAGCTGGTTTCATAACATTTGTTATCAGAGCTTTAGATTCTAGGGTTTCGTTGCTCCAAACAGGTCATCATGGAATTTTAGCTATAACTATTTTTCTGTGATGTTTCAGAAGCTAAGAAAAAACAAATTTGAGCCGAAATCCTTCTAAACTTCGGGTCCAAATTTCGGAGCTTGTCTCGCTACTTTTTCGGATATATGGTCTGAGGAAGTTAGGGTTTTTGCAGACTCCCGAATTACATTCCAAATAGGTGACCTAGGGAAAATCATCATAACTTTTGTTTTGAGCATCAGATTGAAATTTCGTAGGAAGTTTTAGAAAGAGGACAGCCTGTAGTTTTTTGTATATTAGTTTCAAGTACTAAGGTCGAAACAATGACATGTGGAACTTCGTACAAGTTCGCTTTACTGAACTAGTTTATAATCAAGTTAGCGTGGAAGATTTGGCATAACTCTTCCTTGGAGAATCCAATCTTGATCAGACATGCGGGGTTAGAAAGAGGACTCAAAGTGCTATTGCAGGAAGCGATTTCAGAAATTTAAGATTCGCAGTTACAAAGATACAATAGATTGAATTTTTAGCTCTTACAAACTGAAAAAAAAGTGTAGTTTATTTTTAATTTTGCATAAGATTGGTTTGAAAAATTAGTTTGAAGAAATTCAAAGGGAATAGTGAAGAATTATTAGTTTTAATTGATGCCCCGAAGAAAGAAAATGGAAACACCTAGTAAGCAACCTGAAAGCTCTAGCATGACTCATGAAGAAGAGGAAGAAATGCAACATGATATATCAAAATTACAAGACCAAGTACAACAATTTTCACTCTCACAAAAGGTAACTGAAGCCAAGATGAATGGCATGGAAGCTAATATGAATGGCATGCAAGTTAAGATGGATGGAGTGGAAGCTAACATGGATGGCATGGAAGCTAATATGAATGGCATGGACGCTAAGATGAATGGCATGGACTCTAAGATGGAAGAATTGAAGATAAATTTGAATAAGTTGCTACAAGAAATGGTTACTAATGGTGAAAGGGTAGTAAAGGAAACTCATGATGAG
>APFE031449396.1:127943-139638 GCA_000404065.3 Pinus taeda | reverse complement strand
GAATGTGATGCTTCAAGAAATGGAATTGGTGTTGTTTTAATGCAAGATGAAAGACCCATTTCTTTTGAAATTCGTCCATTCAAAGGAAAGTATTTACACAAAGCTATTTATGAGAAGGAAATGTTGGCAATACTGCATGCACTTAAGAAATGGCGACCCTACCTAATGGGAATACACTTCAAGGTAAAAACGGATCATGATAGACTTAAATACTTTTTTGAACAAAGATTATCCTTTGAAGAGAAACAAAAATGGGTCACAAAGATGTTGGGTTATGACTTTGAAATCATCTACAACAAAGGGAAGCAAAATGTTGTGGCAGATGCACTCTCAAGAAAGGACGAGGATGTGGAAGCATTGTTGTGCACCATTTCTATTATCCAACCAGATTCAATAAACGAAGGAAGAGATGAATGGAAGAATGATGAAGAAGTGTGGGCACTCATTCAAAAGTTACAACAAGATCCCAATACATCTGATACATTTACTTGGAAAAATGATTCGTTATGGTACAAATATCGCTTATACCTATGTAAGAATTCCCAACTCAAACAAAATATTCTTATGGAATTGCACACTTCCCCTTAGGAGGGCATTCAGGATTTTTAAAAACTTACCACAGGGTTAAGAAGGAATGTTTTTGGGATGGCCTTAAATCAGATATTCAAAAGTTTGTGGCAGAATGTTTGGTTTGCCAACAAAATAAAGTTGAAACAATTAAGACCCCAGGTCTATTACAACCTTCATCCATGCCAAGCCAATGTTGGGAGGAGGTTTCAATGGATTTTATCATAGGTTTACCCAAGTCCGAAGGAAAGAGTGTCATCATGGTGGTAGTTGACAGACTTACCAAGTATGCACACTTTTGTGCATTATCGCATCCATTTAAAGCCAGTATAGTTTCTACCTCATTTATCGAAACAATTCAAAAGCTACATGGAAACCCAAAGATTATTGTAAGCAACAGAGATCCCATTTTCACGGGAAATTTTTGGACATAATTATTTTCTTGTCTCGGTACTCAGTTAGCTCATAGCTCATCTTATCATCCTCACTCTGATGGGAAAACTTAGATAGTAAACAAATGTTTGGAAGGATATCTTCGTTGCTTTGTATCTGATAAACATACACAATGGGTCAAATGGTTGCCTCTAGCTAAATGGTGGTATAACACTTACTTCCATACTGCAACAAAAATGAACCCATTTATGGCACATTATGGATATCATCCACCATCCATCACATCATATTTAAGATAAAGTTATAGGGTTCAAGGAGTGGAACATCACATCAAGCATCAACATCAATTTCTCCAACTCTTAAAGGATAACCTCACATTGGCACAAAATACAATGAAACAACAATGCAGATCAACATCGCAGCGAAAGAAGTTTTGATGTAGGTGACTGGGTATTCCTATGGCTAAAACCATATAAATAAATGTCCCTCAAGCAAGCTAAGAAGGATAATAAATTATCACCAAAGTATTATGGTCCGTACAAGGTGTTGAAAAAGATTGGTATTATGGCATACAAATTGGAGCTTCCTGCAACTTGGCGAGTGCACCCAGTTTTCCATGTTTCATGTTTAAAGAAGGTTATAGGTGACAAGCTCCCAGTTCAAACAATATTTCCAGAACTTGAAGAGGAAGGAAAAATCATATTGGAAGCAGAAGTAGTCATAGAAACAAGAACTCGACAGCTACGAAATCGATCAATTTCGAAGTATCTCATCAAGTGGAAGAACTTATCCACTAAAGATTCCACATGGGAGGATGAGAATTTTATACAGAAGCATCTAGAACTACTCAAGCGTTGAGGACAACACTTTTCGAAAGGAGAGGGGCATGTTAGGTCCCTATAATACTAGTGATTCCCCATTTACTATTGTCATTGTAGCCCTTATTGTTATTATTGAGCCCCTATTGTCCCCATATTTTCATTAGTGTGCCCCATAGAAACCCACTATTGTTATTGTTGTGCCCTTATGTTATTACAGTTATGTCGGCTTGATTATATTGTGACCCCTTAGACTCCTATATATAGAAGGGAGGTTTAGTCATTTGTAACATCCAAGAATTGTTCATTTGTGTAATGTAAAGGAGGTTTCCCCCTCGAAGAGGTTGAATTCCGAGGCGTTGATCTATCTTTTCTACCTTTTTGTGAGCTAGTTTCATAACACGAATATAGGATAATATGTTGTACAAATACTTCATGGGAAATTAATATGCTACCAGATCTACATCCTATGAATGCATTCAAAGTAGAAAGCCATGGCCTCCCAAGGATTATTGGATTCCCTCTAGCTGTTTAGTTTGCATGACCATGAAGTCCACTGGATATTCCCATGAATCAAGGGAAACAATTACATGATCCAAAATCCTTATGTATTAGCCTTGTACTGATCTACTTGTTCAAGAACAGTTGGGGTAGGATGAAGATCAGTTAGCTCAAACAACTCCATGGTATGTGAATTCATAATATTGATGGTCGCTCCAAGTTCAATCAAAGTATAGGAATACAAACTATGATTAATATACACTAAAATAATAATATTTCTAAGATCAAGATATTTCTTCACTATATTCTTTCCTATAATTTCATCAACGCACTCCCCAACAAGATGAATAGTTGGATCTTTCTGTTTCCTCCCTAGATTCTTCAAGCACAACTCCCTCTTCGTTTAGCATAAATGGGTGTATTCCAGATAACTTGCAACACGTGAATTTTAACACAAATGTTTCTTAATTCGTTAATCAAAACATGCTAAGGGGGTTTTATCAATTCAAAGTCATTCAATCTCTCAGGAAAATGGGGATTTCACAACTATATTGAGGACCTATTCTCTTGCTGAGGGGGTGTTGGTCTACTAGTTCTTTCTACAAGGGTAATAACTTCTTCCTCTCTTTCTTCTTCTTCAATAATGGGGCTAGAATTCGAACGCACCTTTCTTGACCGTAAATGAATATTCTACACTTCTACATGATTAATAATGTAGGTTGGGAAGGGATGAAGCTTAACTTTCAGGACAGGATGGGCTGCTTTATTATTTGGGTTAGTGATAGGTTGAATAGGCAACTGGTTTGGCATAGAAGGTTGGGTAGAAGGAAACTATAATTGAGTATTCAAAGGTTTTTGTTGAGATGCTAGTGTCTAGTAGTTCTGTAAGAATGTTTGAGGCTATTGAGGATATTGAGGCTATGGCATATAGGAATATGGGGGTAAAGGTCGATAACTTGGTACTCTCCAACCTTGTTTCCAAGATTGGATCTGATGTGGTTCCTGTGGCCACATTTTCCATAGTGTGGCAATATTCCATGATGGATATTGTAAATTGGAAAAATGAGAAAAACTCATGGTAGAAGGATCGAAAGATGTAACTTGAAGCCTGGGTTGCCATGGCGTTTTGGTTGATAATGAATACAACTACTATGTTGTAGGCCCATCCCCGTGGTATATTATTTCAAGTCTCGGTAGAGAAGGAAAATTGTCCATATAGTGATCTTCTGCATAGATGGCATAAACAACAAGATTATCAAGAGGGAAATATTTCTAGGGTGTTTTGTTAGGAAACCAACTCACAAAAAGATAAAAAGATAGATCAACGCCTTAGAATTTAGCCTCTTCGAGGGGGCAACCTCCTTTACATTACACAAATGAACAATTCTTGGATGATTCAAAAGAAAAAACCTCCTTTCTATATATAAGAGTCTAAGGGGACACAATATAACCAAGCCGAACTAACAATAATTATATAAAGGAACAAAAATAACAATAGTAGGATTCTATGGGGCATAATAATAACAATATGGGGAAAATAGGGGCACAACAATAACAATAAGAGATATAATGACAATAGTAATGGGGGAATCACTAGTATTATAGGGACCTAACATGTCCCTCTCCTTCAAAAAAGTGTTGTCATCAATGCTTGAGTAGTTCTGGGTGCCTCTGTATAAATTTCTCATCCTCCCATGTGGAATCTTCAACGGGTAAGTTCTTCCACTTTATGAGATACTCTAAAATTGATCGATTTCGTAGTTGTCGAGTTCTTGTTTCTTTGATTACTTCAGGTTCCAATATGAATTTTTCTTCCTCATCAAGTTCTGGCAATATTGTTTGAACTAGAATCTTGTCATATATAACCTTCTTTAAGCATGAAACATGGAAAATTAGGTGCACTCAGGAAGTTTCAGGAAGTTCCAATTTGTATTCCATAGTACCTATCTTTTGCAACACCTTGTATAGACCATAATACTTTGGTGACATTTGTTTATATGGTTGTAGCCGTAGGAATACCAAATCACCTACATCAAAACTTCTTTCGCTGCAATGTTGATCTGCCTGCTGTTTCATCCTATTCCGTGCTAAGGTAAGGTTATCCTTTAAGAGTTGGAGAACTTGTTGCTGATGCTCGATGTGATCTTCCACTGCTTGAACCTTAGAATTTTCTCTTAAATATGATGTGATGGATGGTGGATGGAATACCCATAAAGTGCCATAAATGGGGTCATTTTTGTTGTTGTATGGAAGGAAGTGTTATACCACCATTCAGCCAGAGGCAACCATTTGACCCATTGTGTCTGTTTATCAGATACAAAGGAACGAAGATATCCTTCCAAACATTTGTTTACTATCTCAGTTTGCCCATCAGATTGAGGATGATAAGATGAGCTATGAGCTAACTGAGTACCAAGACAAGAAAATAATTATGTCCAAAAAATTTCCAGTGAAAATGGGATCTCTGTCACTTACAATAATCTTTGGGTTTCCATGTAGCTTTTGAATTGTTTCCATAAATGCAGTAGAAATTGTACTCGCTTTAAATGGATGAGATAATGCACAAAAGTGTGCATACTTGGTAAGTCTGTCAACTACCACCATGATAACACTCTTTCCTTTGGACTTTGGTAAACCTGTGATAAAATCCATTGAAACCTCCTCCCAACATTGACTTGGAATGGATAAGGGTTGTAATAGTCATGGGGCCTTAATTGTTTCAACTTTATTTTGTTGGAAAAACAAACATTCTTCCACAAAATTTTGAATATCCGATTTAAGGCCATCCAAAAAAAAAAACCTGCTTAACCCTGTGGTAGGTTTTTAGAAATTCTGAGTGCCCTCCTAAGGGAGAGGTGTGCAATTCCATAAGAATCTTTTGTTTGAGTTGGGAATTCTTACATAGGTATAACCGATCCTTGTACCATAACGAATCATTTTTCCAGCTAAATGTATCAGATGTACTGGGATCTTGTTGTATATTTTGAATGAGTGCCCACACTTCCTCGTCATTCTTCCATTCATCCCTTGCTTCGTTCATCCAATCTGGTTGGATAATAGAAATGGCGCAAAGAAATGTTTCCACATCCTCATCCTTTCTTGAGAGTGCATCTGCCACAACATTTTTCTTCCTTTTTTTTATAGAAAATTTCAAATTCAAAGCCCAACATCTTTGTGACCCACTTTTGCTTCTCTTATGAAGATAATCTTTGTTCCTAAAAGTATTTAAGACTATCATGATCTGTTTTTACCTTGAAGCGTCTTCCCATTAGGTAGGATTGCCATTTCTTAAGTGCATGTAGTATTGCCAAAATTTCGTTCTCATAAACAGCTTTGTGTAAATACTTTCCTTTGATTGGACGACTTTCGAAAGTAATGGGTCTTTGTTCTTGCATTAAAACATCACCAATTCCATTTCCTGAGGCATCACATTCCACAATAAAGGTTTTTGTGAAGTCCAGTGTAGCTAAGACTAGTGCTTGGAACATTTCCTCTTTAAGATGTCCAAAGGCCTTCGTTGCTTCTGGAGTCCATGAGAATGCATCTTTCTTCAATAATGTTGTTAGAGGTGCTGCTATTCTCCCATAATTCTTAACAAACTTGCGATAATACCCTGTCAACCTGAGAAATACTCATAGATGCTTTATGGATGTGGGGATTTTCCATTCCTTAATGGTTTTAATTTTGCTAGGGTCTACCTTAACACCTTCATGAGATTACAATATGACCTAGATATTCCACCTCTTGTACTCCAAAGAAACATTTGGACATTTTTGCATATAATTGTTTCTTCCTCCAATAGTTTGAGCACCATGTCAACATGTTGGACATGATCCTTCCAAGACTTGCTATCGATTAGTATATTCATCAAAAAAATACTAACACAAATTTTCTAAGGAAGGGTTTGAAAATGGAATTCATCAAACCTTGAAATGTAGAAGGTGCATGAGTAAGGCCAAAAGGCATGACCAAAAATTCATGTGACCCTCATGAGTTATAAATGTTGTTTTTGGAATGTCTTCAGTCTTCATTCTGATTTGATGATATCCTGAATGAAGATCCAACTTGGTGAAGTAAATTGATCCATCCAATTGATCCAATAATTCATCAATGACAGGAATGGGAAATTTATCTTTAATAGTGGGCTTGTTGATCTCCCTATAATTTGGACACACATGCCATGATCCATCCTTCTTGTGAACCAATACTACTGGAGCAGAGAAAGAACTTTGACTAGGTTGAATTATACCAGCCTCTAGCATTTCTGCAACCATACGTTCAATTTCACTCTCTTGGACATAGGGATATCTGTAAGGCTTAATGTTTGGAGGAACACTTCCTGGAATCAAATTGATAACATGATCATGATCACGAATAGGTGGGAGGCCTTTGGGAGTCTCAAATACCTTGGAATGATTATCCAAGACTTTTTGGAGATCTGGATAAATGTATGGTTTCGATGTGGGAACCTCTAGTGAACGTAATTGTGCAATTATGCCTCGTTGTTCTTTATTTAGAAGCTTTGTCATTCCATTAGAGTTGACTATCTTTCCTGGTTTCCCTATGATACCCCTTAATTCAATTTCCTTTCCTTCTTGGGAGAATTTCATGAAAAGTTATTGAAAATTAAAAGATATTGTACCCAAGGATTGTAGCCATTGGACACCTAGTACAACATTAGCACCACCCATTGGAATGGAAAGCATTGGGATATTCAATATCTATTCTCCCATGGATAGCTTGATATTATGGCACTTTCCTGAGCAATTTATGGTTCCTCCACTTGCAACCATCACTTGACACTTTAGTGCTGGATATAGGAAGCAATTCAATTCCTTGGCTATCTTATAATGAATAAAATTATGGGTAATTCCTGCATCAATCAACACTATTACCTTTTTCTTATTGATATGCCCTTCTATCTTGATAGTTTGAGGAGTGGTAATTCCAGCCAATGCATTACAAGATATGGTCGATTCATTTCTTCTTTTTTCTAGGGTTGTTCTTGTGTATATTCCTCTTCTTTTATGTTTTTTATTCCTTTTCTTCCTCCTCTTCGGCAATCTTGTAAATAAATTTCTTCTTGGCACACTTATGACCTTTAATGTATTTGTATCACAACTCTAACATAGCCCTTTTTTTTCTTTTTTCTTCCAATTGTTGTGGTGTCACCTTATAGGTTGTGGATGCTAGGGGCAACGACACTTCCTATTTATGATTGTGGGTGGTAAGTTCCTTGTTTGCCATAATTTTTTTCTTTTCTTTTTTCTTTCACCTGAATGCCTTCTCCAATGAATCTGTTTCCCAAAGGGTGAACCTCATGTTGGATGTTATCTTTTAAAGTCCCTATGAACATATCATCCTTGTCTCCTTTTGGATATCTTTTACCCTTATATCAATTTTGGAGTTCCTCAATGTGCTCCATCATTGAACCCTTTTGTTGAGATTTATCAATTGGCTAAAAAAAGTGTTGCTTTTTGTATCCTCATAATGTGCTATCATTTCATCCGTAAAAATAGCCCAAGTGACAATTTGTTTACGAGAGCAAAGCCATCGATACCATACAAATTGATTTGGCTCCAAATGTAAAGTTGCAATGCGTACCTTTTGTGTGTTTTGCACATTATGGAGATCAAAAAATTACTCCATCTGTAGTATCCATGTTCCGGGATCCTTGCCATCAAACTTCCTCATATCAATCTTTGGAACATGGTGGTTCTTTGATACAATGTTAGAGTCTATGAAATCATGATTAACATTTATTTTGTTCTCATCATTAGTTTCATTTACTACCCTTTTGCCATTAGTAAGCATTTCTTGTAGAAACTTTGTCAAATCTGTCTTCAAATCTTCCATGCCTGTCTTCAAATCTGTCTTCAAATCGTCCATATTAGTTTCCATGCCATCCATCTTAGCTTCCACGCTGTCCATCTTAGCTTCCACGCCATTCATCTTAGCTTCTACATCTTTCTTTAAACCATCCATCTTAGATTCCACACCGTTCATCTTAGATTCTAAACCTTTCTTTAAACCATCCATCTTAGCTTCCACACCTTTCTTTAAACCATCCATCTTAGCTTCTACATCTTTCTTTAAATCATCCATCTTAGCTTCTATTACTTTTTGTGTGAGTGACATTTGTTGTACTTGGTCTTGTAATTTTGATATATCATGTTGCATTTCTTCCTCTTCTTCATGAGTCATGCTAGAGCTTTCAGGTTGCTTACTAGGTGTTTCCATTTCTTTCTTGGGCATCAATTACTGATAATAATGCTTCAATTCCTTTTGATTCCTTCAAACTAATTTTTCAAACCAAGCTTATGCAAAAATTGAAAAAAAAAAAAACTACACACCTTTCTTTTTCACTTTGTAGGAGCCTGATATGAATCTGATGTATTTTGAATAGCTCTTCCAATTCTGAAATCACGACTAACATAGCCCTCTGTGTCCTCTTTTCCAATGCACCATTGATCAAAATTGGATATCTCTATGAATATTTATGCACAATCTCCCAAGATGACCTGATTATATACCTTTTTAGAAGAGCGAACTTGTATGAAGTGCCACGTGTCACTGTTTTGACCTTTGGATCTAAAAAATATATACATGAGACTACAGTCTATCCTATTTCTGTAACTTCTTACGAAATTGCAATTTGATGCTTAGAGAGACAGTTATGATGATTTTCCCATGGTGGCCTGTTTGGAATGTAATTCGAGGGTCTGCAAAAACCCTAATGTCCTCAAACTATATCTCCAAAAATATAACGAGATAGGAACTAAAATTTGGAGCCAAGGTTTAGACTAGTTTCTTCTCAAATGGGTTTTTGTTTTAGCTTTTGAAACTTTATAGCGGAAGAGTTATAGCGAAAATCCCATGATGACCTATTTTAGCTTAAATTCTGGAGCTTACAAAAATGCTAACTTCCTCAGATCATATATCCGAAAATATAGTGAGACAAGCTCTGAAATTAGGACCCACGGTTTCGCGCAATTTCTTCTGCAATGATTTTTTTTTATCGCTTCTGAAACATCGTAGAAAAAAAGTTATAGCAAAAATACCACCATGATCTATTTGGAGCAGCAAGACCCTAGAATCCAAAGCTATGATACCAAATGTTAGGAAACTAGCTCACAAAAAAGATAAAAAGATAGATCAACGCCTTAGAATTCAACATCTTCGAGGGGGCAACCTCCTTTAAATTACACAAATGAATAATTCTTGGATGATTCAAATGACAAAACCTCCTTTTTATTTATAGGAGTCTAAGGGGACACAATATAACCAAGCTAAACTAACAATAATAATACAAAGGCACAAAAATAACAATAGTGGGATTCTATGGGGCACAATAATAACAATATGGGGACAATAGGGGCACAACAATAACAATAAGGGATACAATGACAATAGTAATGAGGGAATCATTAGTATTATAAGGACCTAACATGTTTCTTTTGACATCTGGGGTAGAAAATAGCAAGGGTAGCTCACTCTTCTTCTTGTTTCTTCTTGAAACTCAAAATGTCAAGCTATAGACTTAGATTAATTAATATATCTATTTTAAAATCTTCCAAAAGATTCCCTAATTCCATCCTGGATACCCCACTAGGGGTCAAATTCAATATTTTAGGGAAATCACAAAAGCCTTTCATTTTTTCCCTTGTCAACATGAATATCTCTTGCAAACTTCGACATTATCATCAAACATAAATACCGAGATATCTCTTCGCCCCATAAAATTTAGAATTTTCATTGATTCTTCTATCACACCCTTTAAGAAAAGAATATTCTTTGTTTCAGGATATAACTAATGATATTTAGCATGTTGAAGATTATATAAAAA
This sequence comes from Pinus taeda, assembly GCA_000404065.3. Classification (NCBI taxonomy): domain Eukaryota; kingdom Viridiplantae; phylum Streptophyta; class Pinopsida; order Pinales; family Pinaceae; genus Pinus; species Pinus taeda. Next base: position 129,513 of record APFE031449396.1, on the reverse strand, counting down.
TATCTCCAAATAGTCTTCCAAACTTTTTTCTTCCCTTTATACTGTAGGTTTTAACCCCATACATAAATTACCTGCATACAAATTCTAAAACACAAAAAATAAAAAATGTGAGAGCATAACAAATAAAACACATATACATAAATATTTCCTCCTAAATCCCAAAGCCGGGACTACCAACTTGATTTTGCATTATGTTCCTTTCAATGTTACAATACATATTTATACATGCCAAAGCATCGCGTCCAAAACCATGGACCGAAAACCATCACGTCCAAAACCATGTGCGAAAAATCATGCACAAAACTATAAGTAGGTCTACTCGACCTATTATAGGGTCCAAAAACAAAATTTTCCAGGCGCTACCCCAGACCCCATAGAGTGGGGTTACTTGCACCCCTCAAACCCCCTATGACTCCCCCCGCTATGTAATCGGCGCAACGAAGGGGGGGCTCCGCCCCCTTCTAACCTCTCGATTAACTACGTGGGCTAGTCATGGAAAGAATATAACACAACCCAACGTTCTCCCACTTGTTGTTTTCTTTCCACAGGGGGCCACAAGAGAGCTTAGTCATTTATCCAGCCCTGCAATGCCCATTGTTTCTCTACACCAAGAGAACTTCTCAAAGCTCATAGATTTTGTCAATGAATCTATAGTATTCTTCAAAGTGTCCACCTTTACCAACAACACCTTTTTGTCTTCTATCATATCCATCACAAAGTGATACTGAACATAAATGTGTTTTGTCTTTGAATGATATGCAGGGTTCTTTGCCAAGAAAATTACACTTTGGCTGTCACAGTCTATCCTTATAGCTACCTGTACCAACCCCATACTTGAACACAATCTCTGCAACCAAACTGCTTCCTTGCTTGCATGAGTGGCTACCATGTATTCTACATCTATAGTTGATATTGCCACTATAGATTGTTTCTTACTCATCCAACTGACTGCAGCTCCAATTAGGTTAAACACATACCCACTTGTAGATCTTCTCTGGTCTAGATCTCCAACCCAGTCTGCATCAACGAAGCCACGAATATCCAACACTCTGTCCAATCCTGGTCTTCCTTGATAGCACAAACCATAATCATTAGTGCCAATCAAATACCTGAAAACAAACTTCACTGTTGTCCAGTGCTCCTTCCTTGGTTTTGACATAAACTTGCTCAATACTCCCACTGCATGTGCAATTTCTGGTCTAGTACAGACCATTGCATACATCAGGCTACCGACTACACTTGCATATGGAACACGGGACATGTCCTCTTCCTCTTCTTATGTCTTGGGACACTGTTCAGCAGATAACTTTACACCTACAGGAATAGGAACCTTCACCGATTTACCATCCTGCATATTAAACCTTTGCAATATTGTCTCGACATACTTCCTCTGGTTTAACCAGAGCTTCCTCTTTGTCCAATTTCTTTTAATTTCCATGCCCAAAATATAGTTTGTAGCACTAAGATCTTTCATGTCAAATTTGGAGGACAAATGGGTCTTCAAATCCTAGATAATTTCTTTGTCATTTCCAACCAACAACATATCATCCACATACAAGACCAGATAAAT